>VYZW01045019.1:72634-100808 GCA_013401315.1 Balaeniceps rex | reverse complement strand
CGTTTGTGGTTTAAAAAAAAAAAAAGAAAAAGAAAAGGTAAAAAGAAACTAGGGGCCTCAGACTGAATGCGAAAATAGGTCCAGCATGTTAAATGAAAACACTGTTTTTTGCAAGACAATTAAGTTAAGGGACGATACCTCCTTGAAGACCATGGGCCTTCTTGTCAAGCAACAATGTAATCTTCAGCAGCTTTGTGACACCTGCCACCCAGGAAACTATCATGCGTAAGTATGGGAAAGCAGAGTTTGCAATAATGAGGTTTGTGGATTGCCAATTATTTTGGCGGTTTTTCCCTTTTGTGCAGCTCCTAGTGCAAGATGATTCCTCATCCACCTCCATAAATCTTACTTGTACAGGATACATATAGACGAGCTTCTTGATTTTAAACACCTACAACTGAAAAACATTGGCTTCAGCACGTATACTTTCCTAACACTGTGAGCCATTGTTACCAGCAAGAAGCCTTGACTTTAAAGGCAGGAGTAGCACAAACATCTGGAAGTTTACCTGACCAAGTATAAGGTCATGCAAAACATTCTGCAGTACCTTTGGGCTCCCAACTGGGAAATGACAAAGTCCTGGATGTACCAGGTGACCACCAACAATTATGATTCACTGAGGTAACCAACCAACAAAGAGTGAAAATCAGCCTCAGGGCATAACACATGTGGTGTTTCCAGTGGAAATAGAAAAATATCAAGACTGCTTTAAAAAAGTGGAGATCTCCCCTAGAAGTCTATATCAAATTCTGGCCAGTGGAGTCCAAGAAAAAGTCACAGAGATCTAACAGTGCAAGTATGTTCAGGGGTATGGAAAGACAGGAGAATATGACAGAAGAACTTCATTTATTTATGTCAGCAAAATGAAGGTGGAGAGGGCATGTAATTACTGTTTATAAATACATATGGGAGAAGAGAGAGGGGACCTGCAGGAATGCAAAAAAAAACCCAAGTTTGAGAATAATTTTGGAGTATTGGCACAAGAACAAATTGCTGGAAATTAGAAACAGGATTCTAATGCCAAAGGTATTGGAGCAACCTTCCAGTGTTAGCAAAAGAACTACTTCTGTTTCTGAACGTAACCTCTTAAGTGCATGAAAGGGTCAAAATCACTCTCCGTAAGACCAAATGATCCAGGAAGTCTCTTCCAGGTCTGTATCCCCCATGGCTACACCTCAATTCCACAACTGCCCTGGATGAGTAACTGCATAAAGCTGAAATAGCTCATGAAGTGCTAGATGAGATATATCTGTAGCAATTCGTTTTCCTCCTAAGCTGGTAGCAGTTCCATTCTTAGCATGAACAGATTTTTATTTCTGGGCTGCAAGTGTTTCAACTAGCTAGATAGCTGCTAACTACCTCTAAGTGCCAGCAGCAGCTCAGGTTAACCAGAGTGAGCAAATGGGCGTCAATACTTGCAGCCAGTAATTCCAGCCAGTTCCCACTGCCCTGCCTTGGAGATGACCAGCTGCCAACAAAAAGGGGTGAACAGGCATGAGCCAAAAGAAGGTGTCACTTCCAAAATGCTTGAGAAGTACCACTCTGGAAAGATAGATTGAAACAAGATGTCAACTAACTTACCCTCACCACTTGAGTACCCAGTGACATAAGCCCCATACCTGACACCATAATCAAACTGTAGGGAAAACCCAGCTTTCCTCCCTCATCAACTCGTACAGTGGAAGAATTACTTCAGAGGCTTTCAACATATTTGTGTTTCAGCTTGCAGCACTGATAACAGCACTGTCCCTGCCATCACCTAAATCAAGCTGAGCAAGAAATGAAGAACTTCTATTCTGTGCTCAGTTCCCTTACAAATTACTGTTACGTTTCCAAACACTCCATTCAAAGATATATTAATAAATGGTGACCTAATGTGACAGATATGCCATGCCCATACTTTTTCTCCTCTTATCTGGCAGCACTTTTTAAAGGTAGTCATTTTTTGACTGCTATTCTAATGGCTATGTTCTTCACACCATGCACCATGGCTGACTTAATTGTCAAGCTACATTTAGTCTGACATATATCTGTGTGTGGTTTAACCATAGGTTTATTAAAATGATCACAGTCATTATCTCTTATTTTCCTTGAATATCATCTCACACAGAGCTCTATTATTATATCTGATATGAACATATCTGAGCGGGGTCATCTTAAAGACTAATTCAAAATGTCACATAGTATTTCCTCTAATGGCACAAAACTGATTTACAATTTTTCAGGAAAGTTATTTGCACTGTTATATAGCATGGTTAATAGCGGAGGTCCATAAAGACTGTAATCATCACGTTTTATATCTGGCTGCCTTTTATTGATAGGTTTCTTCTCCACTATATATGCCCTTTTACGTGAAATATCTCTCCATTTCTAGTGAGTTAATTCACTCTATCTCTATTGTTATAGCTACTAGTGGATCTTCCATGTGTTTAATACAGGGTGGTGTAATTTTTCCAAACACCAAATTTCCCTTCTTATTTCCATAAATGTGAAATTCTTAATTATGTATTTGCTGTAACATTAAACTAAAATAAATAAATGAGATTTGACAAGATGGAGATGACAGTCTTAAGCCATGCCATCTGGGAACAGTGGGATTTGTTTACAGTTTCATTTCTCACTCCAAATCCTACCGTGTCCTAGCATGTAAAGATCTGTTAAGGAGCAGTGCCATCAGCTAAAACATGTTGGATACCCTTGTGTGGCCAGCAGAACTGGACAGCGGGCTGTAGCAGTGTTGAAAAAACTACAGTCACTTTACAAGCTCTCAGAGAGCCCAGAGTTGGAATTGCCACAGCTTGCATTGATTCTGCATCCTTTTAATGTGACAGCAATGTCAAATGAAGAGTGGCACAATTTTTGTTTCAAAATTCAAAACTTCAGAAAAACCCAAAGCTGCTTGCAGTCCTGCAATAAAAAAGGGCTCAGGTTTGACTTCAGTTTATACGCTTCCTCGTAATGGAAGAAGAAGAGGATGTGCATAAACAGGAAGACCACGTGGAAGAACAAGGTGTGAGCCATGACACACAAGGTAAGGGTTAACTCCTGGCTCGGAACTGATTCCTGACGCTGGGCAAATCATTTGACTTCTCTATGTACAACAGAGATGACGATGTCTCCTGGAGTGGAGACAGCTTTTTAAAGCAGGTGTTGTCTTTCTCTCATGTATAGGAAGCCTAGCAGCAAGGGGCTGTGACTTCGGTGGGGGCACCTACGCACTCCTAGAAGCAGATAGCATTCGCATGGAATTTTCTTTGAAAGGAAATCTTATCCTAATAGCTTTATTCCTGTCATTCTGCTGTTTCCTGAGCTACACCAAAGCTCTGAATTTCCTTTGAGTCCTTGAAAAGCCTCTCATTTGGTTATTTAATTTAGTAATTTATATAATGGTTATGAACTTGGCAGTTGGATGCTTTGCATGAAAGTAAAAATTTAATATTACATAAGCCTCCCACAACAGGTAACAGAAGTTAAATTACTGCTGTTGATGCTGTTGAAAACCTTGACAGTCAAATTAGCTAGAATTAAAAAAAAAAACCAAAACAAAACAAAAAGCAAATCCATCAAAAGCTAAACACAACACATCAAATTTGCATTATACTCTCCAAGCCACAAAACTCAGAGACTGGCTGGATCCCAGTGCCAAATTGGAAACTTCCTTCTGCTGGAAAAAGCCCTGCTCCAGTCCTGCTTGCATCTAGGACCAGACTGGCTGGTGGAGATGCCTCGCTGCCAGACAGCAGGGGTAACGGATACAGACCTGCCTCACGGATTTCTTGGCTATTTGCTTTGAACAGTAAAAGTATTTTCCTTCCCTGGAATGTGAAGTAATGCTGCTACCACCCATTTCAAGGAAGAAGGGGGTAAGGTTCAGTGCCCCCTGGAAAATGGACAGAAGTCACATGGAACCATAAGCCTGCACTGAGTTTCCCTCCTCACATGTAAGATGCACAGCCTCCCTTACTCAGTTTCACATGGACCACGTAGCTCTATGGTTCCTGAATGCTAGTTTTATGTAATTAGAAACACCTCTGGGATGTAAGGGATTTTCAGCTCTCGTGTGTATGCAGAGAACAGTATGTTAATTGATTTAACTAAGCTTGTGTTCAGAACTCTTTAGGAAAATAAAATCTTGCTTTGAGAGGTAATGTGATCCTACGAATTAACACTGGGATGAAAATTCATTCAACAGACTGTTACTGAAATGTCACATGTACCTGGCCCACATTGGCAAAATCAGGAGCTTCAACAAGATGCAACCTGCCACCCCCCCACAAACACTCCCGCCTCCCAATTAGTCAGCCAGGCGGGTGGCCTGATCTTCAGAGGTGCTGAGCACCTGCAACTTGCTCTGACTTCCACATCTAAAAAACAAAATCTGTGGGAGGTGTGAATGACTATTATCTCTAAAAATCAAGCCATTTGGGTAAAAAGGTAGCGATTTCATGCTCTTTTTTTAGGTTCTGGCTGCATTATGCTTTGGTTTTCCCATTTCAGAGATCATAACAGTATTACCAGCTTCATATGAGAATAGTGTTCGTTACTTAGGAAAACACTAAATAAATGCCAGATGTTATTAATTTCTCATTACTTCTGCAATGAACATGTTTCTGACAGCTGCTGGCTCCAGAAGGCACTGAGCAAGTTTGGCTTCGCAGGCTGCTCTGAGGGCAGAGGTTCCCAGCCTGCGGCCAGGTACCACTGTCAACTGGCAGAGCTGCACTGCAGCCCAAGGCTGCGTGGCGCTACCCCAGGCCAAGAGGTGACTCTGAAACGTTCGAGTTCCTATGCACATAAAACCCAGATACCACAGGCAGTGATCGCAGGAGCCCGCAAGTCCAGCAGTAATTCCATAAATAATTCAGTTTAGGAATTCAGTCTGCATGACAGATATGGAGCTGAAATATAAGAATATCATGAATACAGAGATCTAACAATTTTTTGTGAATATCGCAGAAGTAGTAGTATAGCCATGGTGGTCTAAGAGCAGAAGTAAAGCAAAGTTTGTGGGGAGAAGCGAAATGTTTCATTGAACTAGTTTGCTAAAGCTGGAAACAACAGAGAAGTGACTGGACACACAAGCCCCTCTTCAGGTCTGAAATAGAAACGGCAGCCATAAAAGCTGGAATTAACCCATCAGACTGTCTGAAACAAAAAAGTAGTAAGTACCTGTGGAGACAATAAGGTTGTTAAATACTCTGGAAAAGAATGAGAAATATATTTACCCCTCTTCAAGTCTAGAGAGCTTAGCTTGGGGTGGAGGGTGTTAAATAAGAACATGCCTCAAAAGAAGTTTTAATCTCAGTATTTTTAAAAGAGATGATTTCTAGTACCTGTCTTCCTGTTTTGGAGGTGTTTCTTTGAGCCTCGGTGTGAATAACACCAAAAATCTCAGAGATGGTGTGGCTGCATTGAGAGAATTATGTATCACTCTTACTCATTGAGAGAAGTATGTCTCACTGGAAGACGGGTGTTTCTGTCCATCATTGGCTGCGTGAGCTCATCCTGGTGCATCGTGGTTGTTTAGTCTTAGCTATAATTTCCAGAAGGGCATATGACACAGTGGATGGGCTGCAGAAATGTCTTGTAAAGGCTCCAAGGGTGATTGCTGTTGTGAGAAGTTATGTTGCCAAATTCAACGTTTGTTGCTCAAGTACAGTCTCAATCTCTTTGGTACATACTAGCCCCAAGTATTGGTTTCGGGGGCTGAAATTAGTGAGACTGGAGCTATATGAAAGGTAGGAGTTCCAGTTCTGAAAAAATTTCTTTTGGTTTAGGATCTTCTAAGTTGTTAATGATTGTTTCTACAGGTCCCAGATTAGGCTGGTAACAATAGTGCTTGACAGTATTTTAGGTCCTTTTAACTCACGGATTCCATGTACCTGCCCAGGAGAGCACACCTGTCTGGTAAAGGACATCTAAATAATTAAAGTGATCTCCATGAGTGATCTCTTCAGAGCAAATGAGGTGGGGTCTGAAAAGCCTGGATCTTTTGAATAGTGGCTGATTTTCTTCAGGCAAGCAGATTTATCTATGAGTCTCTTACCACAATTTGTAAATTGTAGTTTTATACTGATCAGGTTATCTAAGGTGATTTCAGTGCAGTGATATTCAACAGAGTTTGATGGAGGGACAGTTGTTATTGAATTTGATACAAATCAATGAGGAAATTCATGTTTTCACTGTAAATGATAAAGCTTTAATTTAAGTATATAAGAGAGAGCACAGGCTTAGTAATACAAAAACTTAGAATCTCTTTTTATTTTCCTTTACATTTTCTCTATTCCTGGTTGGTTGGTTTTGGGGTTTTTTTGGGGGGGAGGGAGAGTTGAGGCAGCTCACAATAAAGTCAAAATATTATAGAGTTATCTTTAGGCTTGTACTCTGACTGTTGTCTGAAACAAATGACTGAAATGAAGCTGTTTAGGGTGAGAATGAACTAGATGATTTTTTGATTTGTATGGGCTGGAGCACAAAAAGTCGATATTCATCTTGGGGACATACTGAGGACAAACTGGGATGCTATCAGAGAGTGGAATGTGGTGGACAGGCTGGGGACATTCCTGATGGACACGATGATACTACAGTGGGGAGGTAGTTATGGTCAATAACTGTTTTCGGCACAGGGTCTTGCTTGGCCCCATTAGTCATAGTGTCATCTAGTTGCATGTTTGTACCTCTTGTGATTTAGGATAGACTTTCTTTGTGAGACAGGAAAAAATTGCAATGATGGCTGGTTTGTTATTTCTCTCCCAATTCTTTTCCTGAAGTAGTCAATACAGTGGTCCAAGAGGGGATTTTGTCTTGAGACTTCAAGTCCAACATGTTTCCTTGTCGTCTTCTTGAAGTTGCCATAGGAGGAGTGGTATTGGGATTAACTTCTAGCTTGTTAAGGAAGAAGTATGAAGGAAAGAGTCATTCTAATTCCCCCATCTGGTTGTTCCTCTAGGGAGACATTTGGGCTTTTGGAGCTGTCAGTTCATCTTAGATGAACAGATTTTTTCAATGACTGAAGGTGTTTGAATGTTTCTTTATCAGGTAGGGGCTGGGGCAGCTGTTGTTGTGTTAGTCAGTTCTTGTGTTCAGTGCCTGTCACGGTTATTTTGACGGCATTTTGGAGTCTGTTGCAAAATGGTTGGAGAAAATTCAGAAGCACCTCATTTTAGTCTGTTTCTTATTTTAGTTCATAATTTTTGAGTGGTTAGATAAAGGAAATCATTTTCCAGGTTTTTCTAGCATTCTCATACGTAACTTCTACAGCGTATTTGGAATTGTGAATCTCAGTCAAATGGTTACTGATGGTCACATCCTCTAGAAGGCTACTGTGCTCCTGAAACAACCTCATAAGGTAGAGGTCATTTTTCTGAGCTAACAATTTATCACCCCTCCCTCTGATAACACACTGTCTGCATTTCACAGATACCAGCTGCCTTTTCTTTTTGGTAATGTAACATGTTAACATTAACAAGAGATTAAGCTCAGAGTAATTGCTCTCTACTTGCACTTGTCTTTGAAGTTTGCAGCTTCCATTTCAGACCTGCACAAGGCCTTGCATTCCTGAAAGTTATCTATTTTCTCCAACCACAGTAATTGGTCCCATAAAAAAATATTACCTGTGCCTACAAACCTTGCTTTGCCCTGAACCACCACAGCTCCTGCTTTAAGTGCAGTGGCACGCTTCCAGGTTCTCAGCTGAGGCAGAAGGTCAAAAGGATTATAAACAATTAAAAACATCTTAATCCCCATTAAATGGCAATGAGTCACTGAGGAATGCCCAGGGCAGATCAAAAGCTGTTGCAAGGAGACAAGCTGATAGGGGGAGGCTCTATGGGAAAAACCCAGAAGGAGCTGATCCTTCCAAGGTCCCCATGCAGGGGGCAGACAGGCACCCTAAAAATGGGCATTTTGCCCTGAAAAACAAGACATTAAAGAGATGGAAAACAAGACTTTAAAGAGACGGCCTACTCATTGCATTATTCACTACCCTTGCCCTCAGAGGGAATGGCACTGCAGGGTGGGAGCTGCCTTCAAGTATGCTGAAGACCCCACAGTTAATAGCTAAGAACTACACGCCAGGAACGACAGCTTCATGTAGTCGTGTCCCAGGTGATGCTGTGAAAAGCCGAAAATCATGCCTGCATGTGGGAAAGTGCATGGTTAGCGTCTGAGTCAGAAAATGGCTAAGACCTAGGAGGAAGAGGAGGAGAAAACTATTTACAAGGTTGGATAACTCAAGGATACTTTTCATGTGTCATCTATGATAATGCCTATGAAGTGGGCATTTAGAAGTGTCAATGTTTCCAGAGTTTAAAAAGATTTTAAAGAGCAACTGATGTGTTTATGCATCATGGAAACATCCAGAACTCCCTTATTCAGGAGAAAAGAAAACACTAGTGCTTTGGCAGTACTGTTGCCTTGATGTGCCATTCCACAAGCTAGACCTACCCGTTAGGCAGAAATCTTTTGAAACCCTCAAGAGTGGATTGTTTCTCAATCGCAAAATCATCTTTTTAAGTTTCCTTAGAGTACTTGATAACTAGCTACTGCCAGACAAAAGATGTTAAGAATAGCTGGCCTGTTGTTTTAATATGAGAACAAATCTTCCAGTCCCCAGAATCTATGATTGCCTGAAAGAAATGAGAATGTAATACCTCAAAATGCTTAGCAAATGAAGTGAGGAAAACTATTGTTTCAAATTGAATCTTTAGCCTACAATTCTGTCAAGGGTAGGTATAAAAGAACGTCTTTTATTCTGCCTACGGCTATCAAAAAATCAAATTATTTTTGTGTTGTCCAACCTTTGTTTCAAATAGAGTGGTGAAGGAAGAAACGATTGGGCTGGGGAAGAAGTTGTGCATCTTTTCTTTTCCAAGCTCTGGGATGAATCATAGTCACACATGTCTGAGTAATCAATTTCACTAGTACATTTCCCAAACTCCCCAGCTGTAACTACGACAACGCAGTTCGAGATTGAAAATGCCTTTAAAAAAAGAAAAGAACTTAATTCACCCAGCTCCTTTACACCCTGTTAAGAGTAATTAAGTGCCTTTTAATCAAGGTAGCAGTAGATAACCTTCTAGCGCTGCAGTGACCCCTGCAAAGTAGACATGAGGCCACAGGGGTAAGCTATGCCTTCTATCTCCAGCCTATTGCTTTACAGTCATTCTATAATTAGGGAATGCTGTCAAAAATGATATGTTACAGTGTAATTAAAGGCAGTACTGCAGCATAAATACAAATATACGTATGTCTGTATAGATGGTGGATAACACCCTTATGCGCACATAAGGTATCTAATTCTGCTGGTAAAGGATACCTTAATACTGGCATTTCCTCGCTTTGGAGTGCTTGGCTTTGCAACAGTTACAGGTTTGCTTTTATCTTATTTATGTAGTGCAAGGGTGACCACCAGGTTGCAGCAGGTCTGTATGCCCTAGGCGATAGGTGATGCGAGAGGACAGCGCGGAGCCGACAGCCAGGAAATTTCACTCTGATGCTGATTCCACCACCTCTTTCTGCTGTGACCTTGGCTCACATCACCTCTCTCCTGGTGAATACATCTCTAAAACAGGGGTGGCACAGATTGGGTCTAGCTGAGCTCATGTCAACCAGCTGCGCCACTTTGGTCTCGGAGGGTGCCGCTCTCCTTCGAGCGTGTGCCTGGTGTCCTCCGTTAATCTGGGGAGAGATGTCTAGGCCTGACTTGTGAATAATGCAGTCTGGAAATAGGAAACAGAAAATGAGGCAGTAAAATACTCAGTTTTGAGTTAGAAGAGGGAAAACCAGCAGAGAACTTAGTTTGCTTTCGTACATAAATAAGCCTAGAAAATATGAGAAAGTTCTATATTAGACTGAATGTATTAAAGTATAGTACCTGTGTTTATTGGTTTCTGTTGTTTGCTGGAAGGTATCCATAGCTGCTGAGGATAGTTGACGGCTGTTACTTAACATCTTCTGCCAGACAGAGAATTATTCATGGGAGCTAAGTTAATGCGGGCACTAAACAGACCTGATTCTTGGTGACTGGCACTTATGCTCTCCTGAATTCATCGCCGATCAGTTAACCGTGTATCTCAAGTAAAACACTGAAGTCACATTAAATGTATCAAGCAGAAAGCTGATTAAATGCTTACCAGTACCAAACTGACATTTTGCTACAGCAACAAATGATTTTACACATCGCTGTCTTTGGGTCAGGAGAATGTCAAAGTTATACAGTTATTAACCAATTTATTTTTTCTGTTTCCTGTTCTCCTGATATAAATTTTATAAAATTACTATTGTGACAACTAACAACCACCAATGTTTTCTATTATATTCTGCAAGAATTTTGGTACAAGAATCCTTATTTGCAAAAAAGAAATGCTTCCTTAAACAGATCTAGCTTCTTCCTTTCTTCTCCAGTAAATAACAGGTAAAATTAAAATGTTTCTGTATGTCCAACCTTTTTTATTGTTACAGTGACTAGTCAAAAGTCTCTTCTGAGGTGGTTTTCTGTCAATCCAGAATGATTCTAATGGCCCCCATGAATTCTTTTGGAGAACGTAATTTGCCTTGGGGAAGGAAAAGTCTTATTTCACTGGAGACCATTTAAGCCAAAAGATATAGTTTGAACCAGTTTATCCCTCTTTTAACTACAGTTATATCGTCCTCTTGCTCCTGAACAGTATGGAGAGAGATCATTAACTTAACGCGCTCAGAGGGAGGAACGCAGTGCGTGTTTGTGTGTGAGCGTCTACATGCCCCTTTTTATACACCTCTCTGTCTAAACTGTCTGTACCAGAACAGACTAGAGTAGACTGAAGAGCATGATAGGTAGCAGAATTCATCTCTAATATTGTTTTCTATTACTAATTATGTCAGGTAATAACTTTCATATCAAGAATATAATTGTTTTCAGAAATGCAAAAGGGAACCTATTTTTTTCACTTAGGAAGTCCTGTTATCTACTATTCCGGCAAAAAGACGTTTTGCACAATGCTTTTTCCATTCAATTTTTTAAATGGGGGACACTCATTTGTCTTTTTTATAGAACTCTATACAGAATGGATTCAAAGCCCACAAAAGCCAGGGAAAGTTAGCAACTGCTTGGGATGGTTCGGCATCAAGATTATACTTAAAATGCTGAATTTTATCTAAATTTTTTTGCCTTCTATACACCTTTTCTATAACAGATACACAAAGGAACTTTATGATAGAGCCATTGTAAACTCCACATAGATAAAGAAAAGATAAAAAATAAAAAAGCAGAAGAATAACCTCCTTCAGAAATAGAGATATCACGTTAGATACACAATACACCGTTCTCATTATCACCATTATTCATAAGGATGACTCACATGAACAACTGATGTGTGTTTATTTGAAATCTTTTTCCATTTATTGTTCTCTACAGAATCAGAGGTGATGAGGTGACAGTATGTCTGCTTTCTTTTATACATTGATTAAAAAAAGAAAAAAGAATCTGCCTCATTTCTATGAGCAAGTAAGCATAAAATGCTTGTCTGTATTTCTTATGCATTAAAGGATCTGCACAGGGTCATAAGCAGTCAGCATTTATCCAAGCCCACTGACGCATGGGTGTTTCCAGAACTCCCATTAACTTTATGGCAAATTATAGACACAAATATCTGTGCATGTTCGATAGAAGGTTAGGCACTTATTGTCAAAGAAGAGTGAACAAAAATTTGACAAAACCATACCAGACATAGACTTTACTTGGTTGTACTTTAAAAAGATATTCAGTTCAATAAACCAGAATCACTCTTACTTCCATACTTTGGGGTGATTTGTGCTTGTTTTTTTCTCACTTCATATTACAATTCAGGACTCATTCAGCTAACAGCATAGTGTCAGAAAAGGAAAAATTGCTACAGTTTGTTCATCTTTTATTCACATGTGTTTTGTGACATTTTGTTATTTAAATTATAAACAGTCATTTTATTCATCTGACTCCTTGCCATAGATCAGGAATTTTCATATAGAACTGGGACCTTGCATGCGCACCACCCTTCATTAAAGGAGGTTTTTACTTCAGGTGGTAATGGAGGTCTGATTCAGGTGGAAGAGGGTTTTTTTTTTTCTGTTATTTCCCCTAGACAGATCAAAGGTCAAGTCCCAGATTCCTACATACATGTTGGACTTACCTAGAAATTATCCCAGATTCCTACATACATTTTGAGCTTACCTAGAAATTACATCTGTTCTCTGCATCTGATGGGTTTGATTGCATTTCTGGGTTTTTTTCCTAATGCACTGTCAATCTGGCAATCCAATCCATCTTGCAAGAAGTTGGCATCGTATTATGACTTTTCCCTGAGAATGAAAAAGAGTTAAAGCATCCAAGATGCTTTCATTCAGTCATTAGCTGAATGACAATTCAGCTAATTAATATTACAAGGAAATAGAAGCCCTGGTCTAGAACAGACAGCTCCATCCTCAACTCAGCTGCTTTCCAGAAAGCCATTTGTTGGCTTTCCTAATGCACTATAGAGGGAACATAAACTTAGGGCTCTGGACACCACCCTGAGAGCTGGACACTGAAAAGGTCTCTGCTAGCATGTTTACACTGCATTGGCTAAATACTTTATGGGAACTAGCTCTTGGACTGATGATTTACACTCAAATTTGCAAAGAAGCTGATAGAAAGAAATGTGATGGTGAAAGATAGTGAAATGAAGTTTGTAACATTTTGAATTCCTGTTGACCATAAGTGTGTATATGGACACCTAACAGGGCTCCCGTATTGCAGGGTAACATGTTATGCTGAACGAAATCCTACATTTGAGCCCTAACTAAGGATTGAAACAGACAGTTATCAAAATAGGTCAGTAAATCAGTGAGTTACTACTGAGTTAGTCATCATTTAGTCCAGTCATCAGGCAGACATGATAGAAAATGAATCTATACAAGTCCTAAAGTAAGATTGAAATTGCCAATTCACTATTTAATTAAAAGTAATTGGTGTTTATATAAATATAGATAATGATTTGCAGTTTGAAAAGTATGTGGGGCAGGGAAATTATCTATGTCATCAGAATATTTTACTTTTGAAATCAAATTATTCTATACTCAAAAGCCACAGCCTGAAAGCTATTAACATCCCATCATTCAGATAGCTATTTTCTGTTGTGGACAGTCTCCTCTCTTCTTCCCTATCTCCCACCCTGAACATAGATGAGACCTCAGCAGAAACATTCAAATGAGGCACAACACTTCGGTGGTGGCTCAGCCTCTCTGGAGTCTTTCAGAAAACAGAGGACTAACCATTCAATAATTTTTCAGGACAGAGTTTAGGCTCAATCTGGTTTTGGGGGTCTATTCTCCTGACACATTTTCACATGCTTTCATATACTCATGCATACATGCACTCATTTTTTTCACACTCTACAATAATAAAAGTACATTACATCTCTGTAGGAATACAAAGATAAAATATGAAAGAGAAGATTCTTTGAAGGTTTTGAATTCCTTAACACATTTTGTTCTCAGTTTTGTAAGGATTAGGAATAGACCTCTGCAATCAGATGATAAATTCACAGCAAAACCCAGTGTTTCAAGCCAGAAGGTATCTATACGTGCAGGAAAACTGCAAATGCTGGCATGAATTGCATTTATATTGCAAATCCATTTCTCAGAGGGAGTCAATTGCTGGATCTTAGGACCTCACTCTTTTTGAGATAGTTTGCTGAGCTGAAAGGCAAGACCCATATCCTTCCTCTCACCTCCAGCACTGACAGTTTGAGCCTACTCCACTTGGGAGGAGCTCTCTTTCTGGTTAATTGGTAGAGCAGATGTATATTGATATACACCCTCAGTATATCAAGTCTTCCTGCCAGCACCTTCAGGATAACATTAATTTAGGAACCCCCTGCCTAAAGTCCTAGCATTTTCTTAAATACCAGCTATTATATGTCATCTGAACACACAACACTAAAAATTTGAAGTGATTGTGGATTTCTAGAGAATGATAGTCATGCATCCATCAGCGTCTTAAACCATGTTTCACACCTCAGGATAAAAACAAATGTTACATCTTTATCTTTTCAAACTGAGTTGAAAGGGTTGTTCAGCCTGGAGAAGAGAAGGCTGCGGGGAGACCTTATTGCGGCCTTTCAGTACTTAAAGGGGGCCTATAGGAAAGATGGGGACAGTCTTTTTAGCAAGGCCTGTTGTGACAGGACAAGGAGTAATGGTTTTAAACTAAAGGAGGGGAGATTTAGGCTAGATATAAGGAAGAAATTTTTTACGATGAGGGTGGTGAAGCACTGGAACGAGTTGCCCAGAGAGGTAGTGGAGGCCCCAACCCTGGAAACATTCAAGGTCAGGTTGGACGGGGCTCTGAGCAACCTGATCTAGTTGAAGATGTCCCTGCTCACTGCAGGGGGGTTGGACTAGATGACCTCTAAAGGTCCCTTCCAACCCAAAGCATTCTATGATTCTATTAATTTGGTGCAACCTAACTGAATAGAAGGTCATAGATTTATCTTTTCAGCAAATCACAGCACAAAGGTACTTTCTAACTTTATTGTGAAATTGAAGTCTACCTTGAAACTCATGTCTATCCTGGGCCTGTATTTTCATGTAAAGTTTTTCTTCCAGAAAGTCAGCTTGAAGTCACAGCATCAGTTTTGCCAAAATCACTTCCCACATCGTGTGAAGACTTCATTCAGTGAGTGATTTCAACAGAAACTAGAACAAAAAGACTAAGAGTTCATAGTGATTTATATTTATAAATAACTATGCAAGTGTCCATAATACAGCAGTTCAGAAAATACTCTTGGTGGTGAAACAGCAAGCATTCAGCCTCATATAGGCATCTGTTTGTTATTTGAAGACTGTGATGAGCTACAGCCACCTTGGACCACTACCTACAACATTTTTTTCCCACATCTAAATTTAGTCATTTGATGTATTTATCTGCCCTAGCTATGACATGAGTAATATCTTCCCAGAAGTTTTTTGAGACAGATTTTCTTTAAGGTCTATAGGTGCAGTGTGGGTTTTGGGACAGGTAGAGTCCAGCATGAGAAAGCAATGGTAGAATCAGGGGTTATATATTTGAGAAGTGATCTAATGATATGTTTTCTCAAGTCAACAGAGGATGAAGGAGTAAGTCATTGCTATTTAGGACAGTAAGTGTGGTGTATCAGTTACCTAGTTTACAGGCAATTTTAGCTGGGAAGCAGACGACACACTATAGATTCACTGCTATTTTCTCTTCCATTCCTCCACTTCTATCCTCCGTGCTCTGTGCTAGATACAAATCACAAAATGGGAAATGGATCTTCTTTCCCTACATCTGGTGTGACATTATAAATACCTGGCTCCATCCATGGATTTGCAGATAAAAAGGAATGTGTGAGCTTTCATGAAAAGCCTCTCCATGTAAACCGCTTCCTTTTCTTTGAGTTGCCACTGACTGCTGCCAGCACTGATTAATCTGATTACTCATAGCAGCTTGATGCTACATTCTCTGTGGCACTCTTTTCTCATCATTGAGAGCAAGACTTGCCCATGTGTAATGAGGAGACAATCTGAATTGCACAGCCTTCTACTTGTGAGGATGTGCTAAGCCCCACTCCAATTCCCTGCTTGAATTCCCAGAGCTTGCAACTAGAATTTAAGAGGAAAAAGAAGTGAAAATAAGCATAATTTCTATAGGGGAAAAAAAAAAAGGTATTCTATTCTGTGTAAGTTCTTTTCCTACTCTTATCAACATCGGAACAGAGCATCTTCCAGTATGAATAAAGTAAAAAATTCATACCTGTCACTTGTGGTTCCATTTGCATCTCAAGGTAGACAATAAACATCAAATCCCACAGTATCAGTTTTTTAGTTGCTTCCCAGGGAAGAAGCTTATTTTTTAAAAAGTCATTCAAGTCCCTACTGTATGCATTGTTAGAGTATCAACAAATATTAACCACAGGCCAACCACACAGGAAATGCAACATAATTAATACTATTTAATTATTGGTGGGGAGAGTGTCACTTCCCAGCAGTCAAAGCACCTGAGCCTATTCTAAATATTTTAAACATAATTTAACTTTAGTCATCTGTGCTGAAACTTCCTAAGCTGCATATCTACTTTAGGCTGGTTTTGTAGGTGTGTGGTTTTAAAATTTCAGCCAAGACCAACTTCAGCCATTTCTGAGAATGAGACTAGAGGAAAATACATTGCTTTGCTGTACCAGAATACTATGGTCATAGGGTTTTTTTGACATCTGTCCTACAGTTTCGAGGCAGACACCTCAGAGTTGGAAAATGAGTGCAGCTAACAGCAGCAGTCCAGTTGTTTCCTCAGTTGACATCTTCTTCCTCCATCCCTCTGTATACAATTAGGCCTCTGTCCTGGTTTCAGCTGGGATAGAGTTAATTTTCTTCCTAGTAGCTGCCATAGTGCTGTGTTTTGGATTTAGGATGAGAATAATGTTGATAACACACTGATGTTTTAGTTGTTGCTAGGTAATGTAGTCAAGGACTTTTTCAGCTTCCCATGCTCTGCCAGGTGCACAAGAAGCTGGGAGGGGGCACAGCCAGGACAGCTGACCCAAACTGGCCAAAGGGGTATTGCATACCATATGACGTCATGCTCAGTATATAAACTGGGGGGAGTTGGCCGGGGGACAGCGATTGCTGCTCGGGGACTGGCTGGGCATCGGTCAGCGGGTGGTGAGCAATTACATTTTGCATCATATTGTTGTTGTTGTTGTTATTATTATTATTATTATTATTATTATTATTATTATTATTATTATTATTTTCTCTTCCTCTGCTATCCTATTAAACTGCCTTTATCTCAACCCACAGGTTTTACTTTTTTTTCCCGATTCTCTCCCCCATCCCACCGGGGTGGGGGGGAGGGTGAGCGAGCAGCTGCGCAGTGCTTAGTTGCCAACTGGGGTTAAACCATGACAGCCTCATCCCCTTAGATATTGGACTAGTTTGAATTTTACCTCTTAGCCACTTGCGCATTTTATCTCTCGCTCACATCTGACAGGCAACTGGACTGTGACCCATGCTCAAGCTCAACCTGGCTTATTGGTTTGCTGAGGCTGATGCCCATTTACCGTCAGCCGCGCTTGTCTGAATTAAAACCGTTAGCTGTATAGTGCTGCTTTCATGAGCAGCCCTTTCATGTTTGTTACAACTGTGTTTAACATCACTCTGCATCGCTGCAGAGACCTGCTGGATCTCGGTCTTTCCCCAGGTCACGTCTGTCTATCACTGCTAGAGAAGCTTTGCAGCTACAGCTTGAGAGCTGCTCTCATAAGTGACCAGTTTGCATCACCCCAAAGGACTGCAACGGCCTTTGGAGCTACAGAACAATGCTGACCAGCGTGAAGGAAAGAGTGAGGATGGGTGGGTGGGTGGAGGGATGTGTAGAAAGCAGAAGCTGTATAGAAGGGAAGCCTCACAGTCAAGTGATATATTCTAGCAAAACAATGTCTGTAGCAGTTTTACTTAATTACAAAAATGCTTTATCATACCAATTTTATTTTTAGTGGCAGCCTATCTTCTGTAAGCATAGGATATATTACTTGACATGTTTGCTGAACTTAATTCAAGTACTGAAATTAAAAAGTAAACATGTACTTGAAGTGTTAAAAGCTTGGCTAGTCATCTTCTTTTCAAATGTGCCATAACTACACAATATAAATAAACTAAGAAAAGAGAAAAAAAAAAACTTTTTAATAAGCAATATGGGGAAGACTTACTAGTTATTTGTAAACCTGAAATTTCCCCTTTGACTTGGCTTCCTACTATAACATGATGATGGACATACCAGAAGAACTTGTATCGAACAAAACAGGATTATTAGGTGTGAAATATTCTTTGCATAGCAATTCTTATTCATCTTCTGCCTTTCACTACCTCAGCCTGTCTTTCTCCTCTGACTAATCGACATTTTTTAAAGATTCTTTATTATCATGGCTGCAGGGAATTCACCATTATATTTGTTTATAATATGAAGTAAACAATAACTTCTGGTTTTCATAGTATTCCAAAACCAAATTGGAATTTCCTCTCTTTTTTTCAGTCAGAGTCCTTCAACAACATGCAAGTGAAGAGATCTGCTCTGTTATGATGGAGCGCTCTCACGGTCCTTACCTGCCCCTGCTCCTATCTCCTCATCCTGTATTTTTGTGAGTCATTTCAGGCTCTGGAACTTCTGGAATCAGTGCTGACACCCAAATTTTTCATTCTGTTTCTAAGAAACATGCAGGCATTCACGTAATCTGTTATTTAAGCAATTAAAAGCACAAGATTTTTCAATAGTGGAACAGCTTAATCTGAGGGCAAAGTTTCAGATTTAAGGCATTTTCCTTTCAGATACTGACTTATCTTTTTACAGAGACACCAAAAAAAAAAAAAAAGAGAGAGAGAGAGAGAAGAAGAAGAAAGAAAGATCTCCTTGTTTGGCTAGAATCCCCGGAAAAAAGACTTTGAGATACATGACTCATACACATTGCATCAGAAGCTCTGAATGTTGTAAGTGCTAAAAGTATGAATACTTGAATTATGTGCAACCTGAAGAACCACTCAAACTGGAAACAAGGAGATTTGGGCTTCTTGGGAAAACTAATGGAGAAAAAAATCCGTGCTTCATTGATTATGAAAAATATGATCTTGAAAGTTGCTACATCAGCACAAGAAGAGCCATGCTTAGGCTTTAAAGCATGTAACTGATCCTGCAACTTAGGTCAGTCTGTAGCTTCACTTTACTGATGCAGTGATGTTATCAGTGCACCAGGTGCGATCAGAAACCGGTTAAGGGGCAGAGGATTTTTTGGGATACTTTTGTGATATTTCAAAAATATTTACTCAAAACAGGTTGCCAAATGTTTGATCTAGAGATATGCTCCCCAGAGATTATGATTTAATCTTTAAACTCCTTTAAACCCCAAAGACCATTGATTTCTTCTAGAGGGAAAAAGTCTAAAAAACACAGTGTTCATCTTTTATAATGACACACACTGGCAATCATGTAACAGCTGGAATGCTGAAGGTGAATCTGTTTGTTTGATGAATTCTGTTTTTCCCAACTTAATGTCTGCCTCCTTCTGGAAAGCATGGGAGTAAGAATGGGGATGAAGCATTTAAAAAGTTGTGGTGCTTTTGCAGACCACTTTTTGGTTATTGGTATGAGAAATATTGCCCTAAAGGTTGAGACAGGTGGCAAGGCCCTACATGGGCTGGTATGAGAACCTGGCCTGTGCATTTTCTAGCTCATTTTCTGCCATTAACGGCGGTGATGGCTGTGAGCAGATATGGTCACCCTGCAGGAACCTTTCAGGGCTTGACTGACTCATCGCTTTGCTCAGCATGACTGCTGGTGCGTAATATGTTGAAGCAACTCACCTCCAGGTGCTAACAAAAGCCCCCAGCAAATAAATAAATAAATAAATAAATAAATAAATAAATGGTGAGATCGTTTCTGACAAAACTGCTGTCCGTGTTTGTGCTGCATTATTAGACAATTAACGCTTTTGTGTGCAGCAGGTATTAGAAATCAAGGGGAACCATTTGTACACGATTTGCCACCTAGGAGTGATACTAGAGAAATTAAGAGCAAGCTCCATTCAAAGGCTGTTGTCGTTAAAGATCATAAATTGATCAGATTTTGTCTTTAATGAAAAAAAGAAATGAGAGAAAAAACCCTGCTGCCAAAGAGCCTATAAGCAAAGCCAAAAAGCTTGCACTGTTTTGAGCCGAAGGAGAGTTTGGCAACTGTTCAAAATGCAAAATAATTTGTTAAAATGCCCACCCAAAATAAAAATCCCATGGTTATCTATGCAATACATATTTAATTCCTTGACAAGAAGGTGGTGTGCATTTAACTCAATGCACAGCGATTTAGCTGTGTAGCCTTCATTCAGCATTTTAATCTTAATGACTTCCATGGTGCCAAACATTCATCCAGCTCCGTAGATTGCCATTGATTTCAAATGACTTCAGGTCAAGCTCCATGTCTAATAAGGCCTAAATGTACAGGGCTTCTTCAGAGTAATCTAAGGGAACATACAGGAGGAGTTAAGAGAGTGGCAAATCTGAATCTCTCAGCAAAGATTAAGCCTTTTTATAGAGAAGGTGAGGAAAGGGCAATATTGCACAGGACAGTTTGGATAAGCAGCCCCAAACCCCTGTGGCCTGTGTTGCTGAATGCTGTTTGAGGGTGATTTAGTGTAGTCTTATTAAAATGCTTCAGAGTGTTTGCATTTTTATCGCCTATTTTGTTTTAATCTATAGTAATTTCAACCATGTTCTAATCTGTCAACTTCATCGTATATTTGCGAACACTCTCTAGTCAAGTGGCCCCGCTATGGAGCTGAAGTGCAGACAGTCTTGTTGATAGGCCCTTGAAATCAGCTTAATTATTAAATTCCCTTCAAACATTCCTTACATTCACAACAGTTAATGTAACCAACACTGTGAATCTAGTTTTCCTTCAATGCAATGTAGAAATAAGAATCTCCTTGTGCAAAAGGCACAGGTCTTTCTGCTTCAGAGCATGACACTATCTCATTTTGCCACAAAAGGCAAAATAAGGTGTGATTGTGGCATGCAGCATGCTTAGGGTTAGGCAAGGTATGCCATAGCAGTGGGCAGCAGATTAGGGCAAAAATCAGTCTTAAACACAAGTGCAAGAGCTCCTCCAATTTCCATGAGAGTTAACACGGCTCCAAGTCCAGCCTAAAGGGCAGCACCAGCAGCATCACATAACACTTGAGCAGTCAGCTCCCCAGTCACCCCAGTAAGAGAAGGCCCTTTCATGAGTCCATGCTTTTCCTCCACCAGGAGAAAGCTAAGTAAGCAGTGGCAAGCAGATGAGAGGAAGAGGAGGGAGAGGAAGCTGGTCACTTCCCAGTTCTCTCTCCAGTCGGTGGCACTGGTTATTTCAGCCGGACAGGTACAGGCAGTCAGCAAGGCTCCCGGGACAAGACTGCTTGCTCTTTGTCTGTGCTCCGAACTTCTATGCCACCACTGACTTTTGCCCAAAGCACAGAGCAGCCTTAGCCTGGCACTGCATCCCTTCTCCATCAGCTAAGCAGCATGTGCAGCAACAGCAGTGAGATAAAGTGGCACAGGCTTGCGTCTGGGCTGGCATCCAGCGGAGGGACTCCGCAGAGCCCCGGGGTGTGTTCTCAGTAATGGCAAAGCCTGGACAAAGCCTGTGCCATTGCATCTGCGTTGTTGCTGTTGCTCCTGCTACCTGCATTCAGCCAGTGAAGCTTGCTAGCATATGCTGCAGTCATATGTGCAGATATGCTGGATGTGCCTTGGACACAGTCTCTGGATATTTATGACATGCCTATCACTACAATATCTGGGCGCTTATAAAATTGTGCAGAATTTGAAGAATTGCTGATGCAGGAGTGAGAAATGGTTTGATTTTTCCTTATTCTATAAGCTATTCTTTTCCTAGGGGACAACGGCATAGATAATAGGAATTCCACTGCAGTAATCTTTAATGGGGGAAAGTAGACTATAATTAGGCATTGGAAGACTTTACAAAGGACTGTATGGCATTTTTTGCACTCAAAATCTTCAGCCTATTAGAAGATGCCTTTCTAAAAGGTATGCTTTAGCTTAACTTGGTGTTACCTGACCTGACAAAGGACTGCAGGATTGTGTTCTGCAGCTTGTGCTATTTGAGAGTTCACACAGCCGAATGGCTGGTTATTATGGTCCCTCTCCCGAAAATTATTAATCTATTCTCAACACTTCAGCGCATAACACATGAATTGCTTGAGCTCAAGAAAAGAATTATATTATTTCACTGGAGTTTATTGTGATAAAGTTAAAAAAGCTGCAGTGCAGAAAGTTGTTATTCAGCTGACTGTCCTGGATAAGAAGCTAATGCAACTCCCATCCTTTGAATATCAGCCAAAAAATGGAAATCTTGGTGATGTTTTCAATTTGACAAATTGGAGATGCCCAGAGGAGGTGACACTTACTATGGAGAACAGTTTCTGGGAAGTAAAAGGGATTCAAATGAAAAAAGCTTGGAGGACTTGCAAACAGCCATGCCATGTGGCTCTGTCTCTCAAGCTCTTACACCCCCACGCACTTTCTATGCACATAATTGCGTTTTCCAAAAGACCAGTGATTTTCAGCACTCAATTTCAAATGCATGTCAATGTGTTTTTGTCTTTAGATATAAGTAGATTTTTTGTTTTGAGGCAGAGAAGACATGGAGTGTTATGTTTCTGCATATAACACCCATACAGCTTTAGATTTTGTCATAAGGCCAGACATTTAGTAGCTGTGGGGGTTGAACCATCTGGGAGAGAAGTCTGCCTGTCTCTAACTACGCAGTTACATCTAGCGGGACCCCTGTTTGACCACTGTCACTGTAGTATCTCAGTGCACCTAGTGAAAAAAGGAAATAACTAAATATTTCTCATGGCCTAACTCTTCCTGTCCTGTTACTGAGAAGAATATAATTTTGTTATAGGAAGGTTTTTTATTTCTGATGTGTGTGTGTAAGAGGGGAGGATATCAAAGGAATGTCCTTTATCTGGGTCATTTCTATGGTCAATGACATTTTCTATGAGAATCTGTAGATTAGATATACATGCTCAATAAGAATCTGTAGACTAGACCAGCTCCGGGAGAAATCATGTTCCGTACACATACTTCCTTCCTGTTGATCCACAAAACGTTTGCCAAAAACTTCTAAGTCAGAGAAATCAAATACCAAGAAAATTATTGTAGAACATTTGTATTTTAAAAGCTCTTCTTTTTAAAATTGCTTCTATGTATGTATAAGTCTCTACAAAGTTTCTACTAAATGGCTTTCATTTGTGACCTGCACGGGACACAGGACCCACTGGATGTTACCACTTTTAGCAGAAGTTCAAAAAAGACATTTCTGCTAGATCTTTGGCACAGATGTAGCTTTTGCTATTCAACTGGGATAAAAAGCTAGGGTAGATGTGATACAACAAGCCACAAAAGAAACCCAAAGAATAGCCTGGAAGGTCTGCAGCACACTTGCTCTACTCTCACTGAGTATCCAAGAACATTCAGTGGAAAATTTGGCTTTTTACAATGTCCCCAAGCTGTATGTGCAGCAGGGTTACAACATGCACCTGATTACAAGTCAGTAATGACTTACCATTCTCAATTCCCTGCCAGGCTAAATCTTAGAATGAGAAAGGCTTTACTTCATGTTTCCCCCCCTCAAAAAAATGATAGCCACTCAGTGGGAAATACAATAGGAAGTGTATTTATGGAAGCTGTGAGTTTGCCAGAGAATTCCACATTATCTTCAAGAATATTCTGATAGGTAAGTTCAGGTTCCATACTTCCCTTCACATGAAGCACAAATACATTCACTGAGATAAATAGCTGTTAAAATGAAATATATTCTGTTCATTATAGCCCATATAAATAAATATGCAGAGTAGAGTTAAATTTGATTCTGAATTATTTCATTCCAAAGCCTGAATACATACAAACAATATCCAAAATATCTGTAACAGATCTTTAGCTGCTGAAAATCAGCACAATAGCCAACTTATGAAATTAGGAGTAAGAGAATACTACAGTAGCAGGGTGTTTTACCTAAGTTAATGCTGCCTGCTTCTCAGCAGAACTCATTAGCCTTGATGGAGCTCTCAGCTAACATAGTTACACAGCAGCTGGTACCCAGGTTAATTTGTTTAGAGCTGGTTTGGATAACCCTGCACCACACATACTCTTTCAGTGTAGACTTACCACACAAGGAACATTTCCATTCAATTTACAAGGAAAACTCCATGGCTTGTGCATCCAAAAGGTCAGATTATCTCATCATATGAGTCCTTCTGACTATATTATCTGTGACTAAAATTATCGCTAAATTTCACTTGCTTTTAAGGAAATACCAAAGCCTGGAAAAAAAGTGCCTGTTGAGTAGACCTATTCAATCAAAAAAGGTTTAAACTTCTGCAAAGACAATGGGAATACTTTAAAATCAGTTTGTAGTATAAGTTTTGGAGGGTTTTTGGATGATGCCGTCATTGGACTTTTTATTTTCCATTGCCCTACATTTTCATAGTAAATTATGCAAAGTGGATGTAATATGTTACAACTCTTACCTGGAAGGATTTAATTTTGCTTGCTGAAAATGACTGGCAGAGAGGAAGGGAGAACATACAGGGATCTGTAACTCTCTCAATGGTCTAATTTATAGTTGGGATGACATTCAGAAGTCTTAGAAATCTTATAATAACCAGGAGACTGAGAATATTAGCAAAAGCTAGGCATAACACATTTCTCATGCTGCTCTACCAGCTCTGCTCCTGTAAATCCGTGTCATGTCAGCATCAAGCCTTTCTGCAGCAGATGAACATTTGTTCTGGTTAAGTATTTGGGAGAAAAAGATGCACTCAGGACGATAGCAGGTAGTCACAGTTGTGTTGATTATAGGTACAATAAGAGCAAGATTTCTTAAGCTGAACCATT
This sequence comes from Balaeniceps rex, assembly GCA_013401315.1. Taxonomy (NCBI): domain Eukaryota; kingdom Metazoa; phylum Chordata; class Aves; order Pelecaniformes; family Balaenicipitidae; genus Balaeniceps; species Balaeniceps rex. The sequence goes on along the minus strand of VYZW01045019.1, from coordinate 76,355 downwards.
AGAGGCTTAATATTATGCCTTGCATTTCCTGCCAGATAAGATGGTTCTGTAAAGTTCAGTCAGATAAGAGGCTGTAGCAAGGCAACGTTGTGTGTAAGAACTAACATCAGAAGCTTCGTTCTCAAGCTCAGCTGAGACCCTGATGCAACTAAATCATCCCCGTTATGTCTTTAGTACTGGGATGGGCTAGTCTGGCCCTCACTGTAAAATATAGTATCTTAAACTCCTCCTAATTTATGCCTGCCTATTCTGATCCCTAAGGATTTTCCTGGAGGTACTATTCCTCCAGCTATGTCTCTTCTTCCACTACAGGACTGGAAAGGGAGAGAGAAGACAGGAACCAAATGGAGATATTAAGTAATGTCCAGCAGATAACAAACACAATGCATTAAAGAATAAAATTATCATGTTCAGTTTCTATATGGGAGCTATTTTTTTTTCCACCCCCTTTTCTCTTCTTAAGTACTCCTTGTTAGTATAAGGTCTACAGGTAAGTATGAAAAGCAATCCAGACATAAAAAAACATGATAGAGTGGTATGAAGTCTAGTTGGAGGCCAGTAACTAGCAGTGTACTCTAGGGGACTATACTGGGTCCAATCCTATTTAGCATCTTCATTAAGGATCTGGGTGATGAGGCAGAGTGGGCAGAGTGTACAGTCAGCAAGTTTGCTGATGACACAAAACTGGGAGGAGTGGCTGCTACACTAGAGGGTCGTGCTGCCATCCAGAGGGACCTCAGCAGGCAGGAGAAATGGGCTGACAGGAACCTCATGAAGTTCAACAAGGGGAAGTGCCAAGTCCTGCACCTGGGGAGGAACAACCCCAGGCACCAATATATGCTGGGGGCCACGAAGCTGGGAAGCAGCTTGGCAGAAAAGGACCTGGGATGTCCTGGTGGACATCAAGTTGAACATGAGCCAGCAATGAGCCCTTGTTGCAAAAAAGGCTAATGGTGTCATGGGTGTCATTAGGCAAAGTATTGCCAGCAGGTCAAGGGAAGTGATCCTTCCCCTCTACTCAGCACTGGTGAGGCCACACCTGGAGTACTGGGTCCAGCTCTGGGCTCCCCGGTACAACAGAGACATGGACATACTGGAGAGAACCCAGTGAAGGGCCACAAAGATGATTAAGGGACAGGAGCACCTCTTATATGAGGAAAAGCTGAGTGAGCTGGGGCAGTTCAACCTGGAGAAAAGAAGGCCCAGGGAGGATCTCATCAATGTATATAAACATCTGAAGTGGGGGTGTAAAGAGGACAGAGCCAGGCTCTTTTCAGTGGTGCCCAGTGGCAGGACAAGAAGCAATGGGCACAAACTGAGACACAGGAGGTTCCTCCTAAACATCAGGAAATACTTTTATTACTGTGAGGGTGAGGGTACCTTGGAGATATTCAACGGCTGCCTGAACATGGTCTTGGACGACCTGGGTGGCCCTGCTTGAAAAGGGGCTTGGACCAGATGACCTCCAGAGATCCCTTCCAATCTCAACTGTTCTGTGATTCTGTGATACCACATGACGAGAGAATATACAGCGTATGAAGGATATACCACATTGATATGTCCCAGTTTTTGAGGAAAAAATACAGATAGATTCACACATATACATCCCCGAAATCCTTCAGTAGTTGTCTTTTTACTCCAAGCTTTAGGTGAAGAATCCAGAACAAAGGGGACAATAGAAAGTCTTTGAAAGTATAAAGCCAAATATATGCAAAGTTTAGTTCAGTCGGATTACCTTTCAATCTCACTCATTAAGCTCTCTTCTCAAAACTCTCCCTTTCTACAACAGGTATTGAGAATTAAAAAACTGTACTCATTCCCTTTTATGGCCTATAAACAGAGCTCTGAATTAAGACTTAAGAGAGCTGGCTTCTTTTTCAAATACTGTTCTATTGCATGATCTTGAAAGACTAGTTTGTTTTACTTCCTTCTGCTTATTTGTCCATCTGTATTATAGGGATAATACTTCTGACTTTGTATTACAGTTGAGATTTACTGATAAAAAAATACTATGTGGACTCTGTCCTTACATGTATTTCAAAAACAAGGCACTTTATGTCTACTGGCAGTGTGTACATACATCATGTGTAGTAGTCTTACCGCTTGTGCTAATCAAGTCCTGTTCTTTAATTATCCCCTAGATGTGGAAACACCTGAAACGTGTGGACACTTCATATCATTGTGCTCTTTTCTCTCCCTCTAGAGTGGAGGCAGGCAGTGAACAGTAGTGACGAACACTGCCTTGAAGACTTATCATCCTACAAATTTGGGATAAGAGGATGAGTTTGTCTGCTGTGGTCTGCATGAGATGTCTTTTAGACCTCTGAAATAGAATTTTGCCCTGAGTCATTACTGTAATATGTAACCATAGTGTCCTGCAATAGCTGCTAATGTTCTGTATCACAGTTATATGGCTGCAAAGAGGTCTGTGTTTGGACATAATCAGGCACAAATTTGTCTCTTCTAGCTGCAAGAGACATTATATTTCTGGTCATGTAACAGGGAAGTTGCTGTGATGTTGCTAGATCCCCGTTTCTCTTCTTCCCTGGCAACACCATGGCTGTCTCCAGCACTGCTTATCAGAATTATACCAGGAGCCTGGTTCAAATTTCAAAGCAAAACAGATTTTTGAAATAACTCTCAGATCTCTGGCTTTGCAACCACTTCATTGTGCCTTTTTACCACATGAGAAATTAATTCTTTCCCTTGAGTGGAGCATGTTGAACTTTCCCTCTTACAGCACCTTCTGGTTTCACTTTCTCATGCATGCTAACTTTCACAGCCCGACAATAGCAAAGGAAAGAAAAATCATTATTCAGCAACTGAAAATCTCTAGAAGTAAGAAGAGCACTCCTGTGAACTTGGTATGCTGCATGGTTGAATCTGACCCATGCTTCTTAAACCATAAGCCGTCTGTTCTTGAGCCATCTGGATTTGCTTTGATTCCTGATGGGCAGATAGCATTGCTGAAAGGAAGCATGTGTTAAAACAGAGCAAAATAAATGTTGCCAGTCACCGGTGTGGAGCTTTAAACAGAGAGATGAAATGTAAGACACTGCAGGCTGCAAAGTTCCTCCTTCTTCTGGATAATGAGGGATTTCTATTATTTTTCAAAGAGAGATCTTTTCACAGTAAAACAAACTTACACAAAGTGTTCCTTTTAACAATTTTGTGTAACAGCCAGACATTTTTCAGCACAACAGTATGACCATCTATCTTTATTACAGCAAAAACTGACAAGGGAAACATACAGCAGTAGCCCTTTGATCTTTTATCATGTCACTAACAAGGAAGGAGTTTACAGTGAATTGATGTCAGCCTTTCTGTGAATTGAATGTTTCTTCCCTACCTTTAGTTCAGTAAAAACAGGTTTGATTTTGACCCTAGAGGAATGTACATATTAGTTAATCTAGCCCAAAACAGCACCCAAAACTCACAACCTCTGAGATTTGTGACGTTTTAAATGTGAACACAGCATCTGTAAGACAAGCACATCTTTAAACATAGTTTCCCTGTGTGGCTATTTTAGAGTCTATACGAGCCATGCAAGAGCCCACTGCGCTTCACCACCAGGACACTGCGGCAAAGCCCAGAAGATGCTTGGGGTCATTTCACAGCAGGCTTTGATTCAACTTACCCAGCATCCTCTGCGAAAAAAATGCTCTATGTGCAGCTGGATATGCCCAGTAACTTATACTGCACGCACAACATCCCAAGCAAC
>VYZW01045019.1:4576-63393 GCA_013401315.1 Balaeniceps rex | reverse complement strand
CACTCCTGAGGAATCGGTTTTAAATGGGGTATTGGTGTCTACTCAAGATATGGAGCTAGATGTCAAATCATTGTAATAGCTACATTTTTGCATCAGCCAACATCAAATTTCAGCAGTTTGTAGCTGGAATCACTCATGCGTATACCCACTGCTGGACTGATTCATGACTGCAGAGTAAGGAAAATTATTTAAAAAAATCCTTTGGTGCCAAGTATTATACTTCGATAAATTAAACTTTGAACCAAAATATTTGCATTCCTGCTTTTGAATATCCAGTTCAATTTAGCACTTGCCAATTGAGTTGGCTAGCTGCCCTCCTGTAATTGTTATCCAGTCGCTACCTACATGTAAAACACATGCAGTATCTCACAGAAGAATATTGTTCACAGATTTACCAAAAACTTATAAAAATGGAAAAGATCCAGGGGCAGCAAATTTTGTATGCCAGATTTGCAGGATTCATCATTTCATCTGCCTTCAGCAACACATTTTACAGAGTACTTAATACAAACTTCTACAGAAAAAAGAAAATTACAAAAGAAGTGTTTCTTCTAAGAAAAGCAGCCATTGAACTGCTTTGTTTGTATTTACTAAATAAGAATTGTGGGGCTTTAATAGTGGGTCCATATGGTATTTACAAAATACATTTCATTGTCCTGATTTAGAAAAGTACTTGAGGATATATGAATGGTTGTACTGGGTCAGCTAAAAAGTCCAGCTAGACCCAGCAACATCTTTCTAGCAGATGCTAACAAAGTTCCAAATAAATGTGTTCAACTGAACTTACCCATGGGTTTAAAATAAACACTGCTAAACAGAGAGGGAGTGAGCTACTGAACTAGAGCCTACTTCTGAGATTATAAATATGCTGCCTATCATTATACTGCCATGGAAAACCAAAATAATCATGGATTAATATATAGAAGTTTCAATATCTGCCTTGTATAGATTTAGTAATCTTGATCTAAAGTGGCAGTCAATGGGCAAATCAAAAAGCCACCATTTCTGAGGAAAGAATTTTGAACATGTTGAATTAACAAATTAAGTAATATTCAACATTTATTTAAAAATTACTGAATAATGCATATAGAATGACACAAAGTGTTTGGCAAACATACAGGAAGAATAAAATGTATTATCACTAGCCTTTGACAGTTTCTTGTTTATTTCTAGTGCATAGAAATACTGATTTGTATGTGCTAATGAATTAAGGCACAAAAATATAAATCTTTGGGACCACCATGAGCCTTACAAAGCCTCCGAGATCAGTACAGGATTAAAGCCTTGTGATAACATTATTTTACCTAATTTTAACAAACCAAAATTAGGGATCTGTTTGGTTTTTAGTGGAAAGATACGGGCACTTACAGAGGGCGAGTCCAGTGTTTAAGGCAGGTGATGTATATTGTCCATTGAAGCCATTTTTCACTTTTGCTTCCACTGGCTGTAGGGTCAATCTAAACTAGACATCTACCTTTTAAACAGCTGAGGTTAACTAAAATGAACACCACCTCAACCTCTGATCAATGGAAGAGGTAAAATCAACAGAATTTTTTTCCCCCCTTTTTAACCATGGATTAAAGTCTACTTCATCCATCTCTAATCTGAAGAAACAGTGCTTACCATTTCCAGAATACAAACCACCTGTACTAGTTACAATTAATTTATTTAAAATAGCATGGATAAAATATTTCCAAAGATTATCTGACAAACAAAACAGATAAACTTAGAAGAGCTAAAGTAAATATTTCTGCAGAGAAGAAAACATTTGGGCTAAACAAAGATGTTCTGAGTTAATCAAAGTTGTGGGGAAAAATCACAAAAGGCCAACAGTTAATCCTTTCTTGTTATTGACATGTAAAGAACAAACGGTATTTTACACTGGTTGGTAAATATATTTAAATCTTCCAATGACAATTAATGTGTATATTTACCTGTTGAATAGCAGTGTGTTCTCACCATTCATGTTCAGGCCAGTGTAATCTGGAAGATTCTTCAGAAATATATACGTAGGTCTGCTAATTTCATCCCACAGTTTCTTTAAGTAACATATTATACATGTTCCTTTCACATAGATCACTGCCATGGCATGTGGTTTTCACTGCCTCCTTTTTAATCGGATTTATCGGTTGTACAATAAATGTTAATGATTGTGTTATTGCATTATCACTCATCAAGGCAGGTGGAGGACTGCCCAAAGCCACAAACAATCTAAAGGGGCTGATAAGCTCTGCCTTATTTCTAATGGTACATGCGGGGGTTAAGAGGAGTGGCTAGCAGGGCTTTCATTCTAGAATTTGGGTCAAACATGGGTGCATGCCACATCTAAGCACGTAAAGAAGCAGCATGATCTTTCAAGATACTGAGCTGCCTTCATTCCTGCTGACTTCACTGATCACTGAAGAAATTGTTTTGAACAGAACTAACAAGGCACAAGACCACAGGCACACGCTGTTGTACATTTAGGTGGCGGGAGGAGATCAGACAGCTCTTCCCATTTGTTATCTTTTACAGCTGCTAATTAGACAGGCCATTTTGGGTAAATGTGTGATGTGTTCATCACTCAGCATCTAATGACCTATGTGGGATGTAGATTTTAAGAGGTTTGTAACAAATTGCTTTAAACATATATTCTCAGTTGTTCAGATTAAAGAACCAAATATAAAAGGTATTTAGGCAGGATGCTGTGCAGTGTCTTCACTCTTTCTTTCAGGATATCAAATCCAGGAGGAGTGTATCCTGAAAAAACAAATTAGACACCTAAGCATGTTACATAGCAAGTGGGGAGATACCTAAAAGTTAAAATCAAACCAGGATTCAGGCAAAAATCCAAACAGATGGAGTTCTATGAAAATCTGTCCATCTCCTGGTTGAGGATACATGTTTGCAGCCTTATGATGTGCTTCTGTGAGATTCAGGTGCTGAGCTGAAAATAACAGTGTGAGCTGAGGTGCTTTAGATGTCCATTTCAGGATACTTCCAAAAGTGATGGTGGCTTCCTTCCTAGTGGGTAGTGACCTACTAGTTGAACCCCTCACCTGGTATACATGAAATATAATAGTCTTCAATTTAAGGGCATTCAAATCCACAGCTCCTGAAGAATAAATCTGGACAGAAATCACCTTTAAAAGCTTCTTTGAAGGTGTTCATTCAAGAATGCAAGATTCATTAAACCAGGAGACAAAGACGGAGTCTAACTCATTAGCTGAGTGTACCCTGAGCAGCAGGAACCAGAATCCGCACCTCCCACTCCCTGGGTGTTCATGCTCTGACACTAGTAAGCAGCTAGACTTTATCTCTGGGACATGAGTTTTGAGAGGTCAGTGCCATTGTGATAACCTTGCATTGTTTGCGGGGGGTCACATCACAGGTTAGGATGCTCAGAGGGTTTAGGGGGTACTTACAGCTTGCAAGTCCCACCTGGGACTCACTTGTAAGTCAGCCGATGAGGTGCACGTGTAGTAGCAGAATGGCAGGTTCTTCTGCAGCTAAAAACTCTCTGAAGCCTTAGTGGTTTGGCCCATTTGTTTGTGAATTATGGCCTTGATGTAGGCACCTAAATTCCACATCAATTGTTCAGAAATGCTTTTTTAGGACCTCACCCTATGTTCCCAAATAGCCAGCCAGGAATCAAGAGTACAAATGGTGCTGTTCGGGAAAGCAGGGATAAATCAAATGAAAGAAAAGAAGGAGGAGTGCATTAAGCAGTATCTGGCCTGCTTTTAGTGGTTTTGCCATACAAATTTGTTAAAAGAAAATACCCAGTCCTCAGTACGTTGAAACCATTGCTTAGTGCATCAATGCTTTGCTGTACGAATTACACCCTCAGTTCTTCAGTGCAGTTCAATGCCCATCGCTGACATGGAACAGGATCTCCTTTCTCTTAAAGAATGTTTGTCAGTTGGAGTCTGTATCTAGGTCATTCCTCTCGGCTACAGCTCTCTATCTCATCAGATTAGAAAGAGAAACAACCTACCACTATACCAGAAAGAATTCAGTCAGTTTATTCCAAATATCCTGTATGTGTTTCATTGTTTCCTAACTACTTACAAAAAGCATTATCAGAATAAAAAGTTGTCTGACCAACCAGCAGGTTTCATAGCTGACCTTTCAATATTAACTATGTGCCTTAAAAGCAAAGTCTCAGAAAGGTAGTCCTTCCTTTAACCCTTTAGACTTGTATTGTGAAAGATAGGCATCATGACAACAAATTGCTCTATTTATAATCTTGTATGCACTTTTAGGATCTTGAGATACTCAATAATTTAACTGGAAGGAGCTAAAAGGTCAAATTAGGCTGCAGAAATAATAATAACAACAATAACAACAATAATAATGATGATAATAAACAACCAGATTGTGCATGGAGTTTTCCATCTATAAATCACAAAGGCAGTAAGTATCATTAGAGCCATTTTAGAGAAGAAACAGAGAGAGGTGACTTGCTAGAGGTGACTAAAAAAGTTATAGCATTCAGTTGCTTTTGCTGACATCTTACACCAGCATCTGTGATCAGGCTTTGCCCAGCAGCATGTGAGGTCACTAAACGCTCTCTGTTCTGGACCTGAACATTAAGCTAGTTCTGTGGGCATGAAATCCTGGAAACAAACAATAGGTACCTAGCGAAATGTGTGCATGTGAGAGAAAAGGGAGACAGAAAATAAATTGTGGTATTTTTTATTCAGAAAGGGGCACTATGACATGGAGGAAAAGAAGAACAACTAAGAATCTAAGCATATATTTTCCAGAATGAAAAAATAGGAAAAAGAAGAAAAAAGCTGGAAAAGAGTATAAAACCCACAGTTTCTGAAGGAAGAAGTGGAAAGAGAAAGTGAGAGAAAAGAAGAGCAACAAGAGGAGAAATGACAGAACTTTCCTCCTGAGAAAAAGCGGGACCATTCGCATTGGGAGGAGTCGAGCCATCCACAGGCACAGAGACGAAAGGAACCTGATGGAGAATCTTTGTCAGCTGCAACTTCAGGTGTTCACCTATGAGCCACCCATCTATGAGCTGCTCTAACATACTGACAAGCCATGTCTCGTTCAACAGCATGGGCCCTAGGGTGTTCAGGAGTGCCTGGGTTTTGCTGATGGGGGTTGTCACTGCGGAGCAAAGGCGCAGTGGGCTGCTGGGAGGACTTCTCAGCAGGTAGGTGGTGCTGGAAACAGATTCCTTCATTATACTGGAAGGAAGCAGTAAATCAGAGAGAAGGCAGCCAGTTTTCCTTCAAATATCCACACGATCTTTTGAAAATAGAAGTCCAAAAACCAAGGGTCAGGCATTTTTTCAGCTGTTTAAGGCCCTGGGGAAGTGATGACTCAGCTTATATTTTATTTGCCAGCTCTAGGGCTGAGAAAGTAAGTGGCATGCGGCACACAGATCTGGGAATACATCTATAAAACTTAGCAAAGGAATAAAAAAATACAGACAAGGTTAAAATGTGTTTCAAGCAGGAGGAAACAGTCATTTCCAAGGAGGACGCTTGTGGATGAGTAGAATGAAATTAATTTACCTTGGCTGACTTGTCTTTTGAGTGACAAACAGATAAAAAGTTTCACCTGTGAATCGCTGGCAGAGGTCAACAACTGCCCCAATCCACATTACACTAATTAGGATACCAGTACACTGTATAAATTTCCATGTAACTCCAAAATTGCTGAATTTAAAAATACTAAAACTTTCCCATACTCATGCATTCCCAACAGAAAGTTTTTCCAGGCTTCTTCAGAAAAATAAACAAACCAAGCTGAGCTATAGTTGACAGTACAATAGTATTTAGTGAATACCAGGCATGACATTTCTGCTAAGTGACAGTGCATTTTGTGTGGCTCCAAGAGGCTGGAAGATCATAAAGTCACTGACAGAAATTTCCACAGTGGTTTTGTCAAATGCTTTTAGCACAAAATTCTAGGCACATACACGCATCACACACAGCACGACACATCTAATACTCCTTTTCTGTTTCTATTTACTTTTCCCTCTTTATATTTTTTTCTTAAATAAAACGAAAATTAAATGTCAAAATTTTCCATAGTTCAAGAGTAAGACTGTTCTAAATATTCAAAAGTTAGAGCATTTGGCTCACCCCCATAAGCATATGTGCACATGCTATGAGTCTAAAAAACTCAAAAGCCTCTGAGGTTTGATTTTACGTTTAATGAGTCATTGGGAGTTTGAGATTTTAATCTGCATGAATATGATTCTGAAGCTGAGATTTCCTCAAAACACAGAATTTCATTGCTCCCATAGAAGTCAATGGGAGTTTTACCAGTATGATATATATGTAGATGTTAGAACATGGGATAAAATTTATGTTTGGGAAATATCTGTCAGATACTTTCAAGAAACTGTGTCAAGCACAGAGGAATGACAATCTAAGTACTTATTGGAACAGACCAAAAGAAAGACCATAAATAATTCATCCTTAACATCCTACATACTATTTTTGAGTCCTTGAGACAGTATTTAACCATAAATGTATACTTGGGTATGAACTGAAGACATTGCAAGTCTAACATAAAAAATGAAAATAGAATTGTCCTTATTGCAATTTGGGCCATTCTTCTATTTATAATAATTCCTGTCTGTGAGAAAGCTCAAAATGACAGTCTTGCCTGATTTTGGATAAGTCTGGAAGAATCTTTTCTTTATGGTAATCACCTTCCATCCAGGTTGGATCTGTTCCAGAAAGCTCTCAATGGACAAGCCAGGGAGCCTGTGTTCATCCCATAAGTGAGGATCCAGACTCCTTCCCTAGGCATTGCCAGAATTCTTAAAGCAACTTCTGCTGCCTCATTGTCAGTCCTATTCATTCGGTAGATTGCTTAGCACTGAGTTCCCTATTTCACACACTTCTCATATATCTGTTGGCCTCTTCTTGCTTCCAGGACTGGACACTAGAATCACATCATCCTTTAGGACAAAAAATACTTATTGATGTGTACAGTCTTTGGTGGCAGGTAAGCAATCTTAAAATTACACAAGAAAGTTAAGCACAGGATCTTTTTCTCCTTTTCAGTCTTCCAGGGAGGTCTGATCCACCCCCTGATTTGAGTTTGGCTCAAAATGAAGTTTGAAATTTCCCGAAGTTGCTTGTGGCAGAGGCAGTGCACCACTGGAAGCACATATTCTTATCTCAACAGATGGATTGATGTGGAAGTGATCTGTAGTCTTGTGATGTTGACTGTCAAATCTACAGATCAAGAACATCTGTTATTGCCTGCACTGTGAAGTTCTCAGCTTGAAAGAATAGAAGATACTGGAGCAAGATTTGTCTATAATTTGCTTAACTAGGAAGAGATTTTTCCATATTGGTTGATGCTCCCCAACTACCTTACCATGGGCAGTAACTATTTTCTTAGGGGTCTCTCCTGTCATGTCACATGGAAGAGCTGAAGACTCGACACATAAATATGCTAAGGGCTGCTTGCATCCTGCGTGTACTTAGTCTGAGCATTCATTGCTATCTGTCATTATTTTTCAACCAATAGCTTATTTAGCACAATCATTTTTCAAGGAAACATTAGCATAATAAAATATTCCTTTGCACATTGTGGATAATTGTCCTCTACCTATTAGCTCCTCTTTCTTCAATTTGTTCCAGGATTGTTTCTTCAGGTTGTTTTGCTGTAATACTTATTAGTATCAATCAAACAGCAGTCAACCGAAAAACTTTCCACAGCCCATGAAATGATTTAGAACCCACTCAGTTGCTCACGACAGAGTCCTTTACATGTGTTGTTCTTTCATCCTTTTTTTGTCATCCTCACTACTCATAGCTTCTGCTAATTAGAATGCCAGACTTTTATTTTTTATGTGCCTGCACCTCATCCAGCATCACAAGGTCTCAAACTTCATGGTGCTTTGCAACACAAGTGGAATGTTGATAAGTTAGTGGTGTTGTCTCAGCACCCGTGTTTGTTGTGGTTTTGTATGGAGAAAGGCTGATGTACAACAAAGATTCAAGGCCACAGCCCTAGGAATAAATAAGCACACACAAATTATTTCTTATCATGATAGTATGCAATATAAATATGATAGAACTGCCTTTTCTTTTGTGTGTGTGCATGTATGTAACTTTTTAGCTGTCTCTCCAATGAAATAGTTTAATGAATGTATATGTTTTGCCACTGAAGCCATTCTCTATATATGCCTTGCACTGTTCCCAAAGTCTGACTCAGAAAGTCTTCATATTCTTCTTCAGCTGAAATGGTCTTCTCAGCATAATGTACAGATGGATTCTGTGGACTTGCATGAGTGTAAAGTAGCATGAACTGTTTTCTTGAATAGATACATTGGATGGCACCTAAACTGTAGTTCTAGAACAACCAATGCAAACTTAAATAAATACTACTTTCCCCTGCCCTCAAATGTCTCTTGCAAATGAATACTTCGATGCTTATTAAGAAAGCTACGCTGGCTGGAATTACACAAGGTATTTGCACCAGCCTCCAAAGAAAGAAAAAATGCTTTTCACTAATTTGTTTAAGAAAAAACCTCAAGTAAAATTGAAGTTTCCAAATAACTTCACATTAATGCAAATCACTGGAAACCAATCCCATGCCAAAAAAGTGGGAGAAATGGCATCTAAATCCCAGATGATATAGCAGGCTCAGACACAGAAGTAGAAGAACTCATCTTTTTTCCACAAAGGGTGCTCTTCAACTGTTTTAGGGGCAATATGACTGTTCATCACTACTTTGTTTGTGAATCATTTTTCATCCAACAAAGCGAAATCTTTCTACACATAATCAGTTTACTTAACTCTTCATTAGTGTTGCTTGTCTAATTATTTATAATGAAGTAACTAACAAGGCATTGAGGAACGCGTAAGTAATAAATTAAAGATGTAAAGCATTGTATATCATCTGACTGTTGAATGAAGGTATTATCATCACTGGAATGTATAAGAAGTACATCCAGTTAAAAGGTGTTCTAGTTTTATCTCTCACCCATGGACTGTACCTCATTCCCTTGAATGTTTTCTTTCTATCATTCTAGTAACTTTGCACATTCCTGAACATCTGACATTATTAACTACCTGTTATTACTTATTGTGAAATATCCTGTTGTAGATGATCTATTCAAATAGGCTTCTTTTGTAACAACAAATTCCCCATGCTGGAATTTTAGTTGATGGGCATCAATGCCCGTTAAAGGAGTTAAAGCAAAAGTGCTCCTTTCATTGATATTCCAATCCAACCACTCATGACTAAATCCTTACATTTGATTACAAACTTAAAGGAAAATATGTATGTATTTTAATCCTGTTTCTCCCACGTCCGCTACATTTCCTTTTTTGATTGTTTGGCATGAGTGCTAAGTGAAATCTCGGATCTCCTCAATTAACTAGGAATTTTGTTAATGATCTAATGGATCAAATACAGTATCTTTCCATGAATGTGGATAACATCAAAAGTGTTGTAAGCAAAATGAACAAATATTATTTTACACTGTTTTTTTAATGAATTAAAACAATTTTTTTCCTTTATTTTATTCTTGTAGTATTTAATGGATACAAATGCCTAGATGTTGTTATTATAACTAATAATAATCTGCATTTGCTGTGGTAGTACTAGCAAGTCCTTGTTAGACCCTGTAGACAAAAATAGAACAAAGTCAGTTTTTACAGCCAGAGGACTGAAAACCAATACTCTTTCAAGATAGAAAGAGAGATAATGAGAAAAGTGATGGTGTCAGGGCAGGGAGGAAAGCTTCATTCACATAAGCCATCATATGAACAGAACAGAATAAAACTGTGGAGGCAAGTTGTCTTAAAATGGAAGCTGACTAGAATGTAGCTATCTTAAGAAATGAAGATATAAAATGGTAGCTTTTGTACAGATACAGGAAAGCATCTGGCTTCTTCCTAGAACTGCAGAAGGCCTTCAGAAACTCCTTCAGACATATGGGCTTTGCATATGCTGTCCCGGTGTAATGCCTCCCAAAGTATCGTGATGAATGACCTCTTTTATTTCCCCTGCTGTCTGGCCTCTGAAGTCCCCCAAGGGGAACCATAAGCATGTCCTAGAGCAATAGGAGGAACTTCAGAATCACCACAGATTTTCTTGGTCCTCTAGCAACCCCTCTACTCTGCACTTGAGCTTACTGTTCTTTGAGCAGCTCCGTTTACCATCATGTTCCCCAAGTACAGGTGGTGGGTCACAGTTGTGCCTCCACTTTGCACTCCTAAGTAGCACAGCATGCCTCTTGAAAAACCCCATGCAGGAATACAGCCCTTTCATTTATAGCATGGCTACATCACACATCCACCAAACCTGAGCCTATTATCAGAGGACAACATGAAGTCAAGCACCATCCCCATACACACCTCCATGAAAGCCCTATTACAGAACCATAATTTTGGAAATGTCAACCAAAACAGTTACATCTGGGAAAAGACGAGCAGAGGGCCCACTGAAGGACCTTGAGATTCGAGTCAAGGACAGAAAAGCTAAAGCATATTTGCAGCAGGAGCAAACACCTCAGGTACAGAGAACCTCTCTTGATAGATATTTAATGTGAAGGGTTATTGACGCAGAACATCACTTTGCCTCCCTAGAGTCACCTAAAGATTAAGCGACTAAAAGCGATGCCTCATGCAAGCAAGAAATGCCTTTGTCACGGAAGCAGACATCCTTTCTTAGCTAGACAAAAATTAGAGGATTTTGTGGTCAATGCGAAGCAGTTCAATACTGACTTGGCGATGTTCTTTTAAGAAATGCAGTTTACATAATACACAGGTATGCCTGAGACACCGTACAGGTGTAACCCCTGGGTGTACTGAGAAAGCAAAGAGATCCTGTACCTTCTCTTTACTTGCGTTGGTCTTAATATACCTATGAGGTATTCAAAATCTTCTCCTGAAGCTGGAAACATTCAATAAAAGACCATGTCTTTTATCTAACCTTAAGATGATTTCTAACCTGCCAAAATTCTTCAGGACAGGAAGTAGCCTTAAATTGCAGGTTTGCAACAATCTCTGACTCAGACTCTTAACACAACTACACAAAAATAAGCATTATAGCTTTCTGGTGCTGCAGATTTCTGTTCTACATTCTGCCTTAAAACCACACACAAGTATGAACTTACTGTGAAAATTCTGCTAACAAACACATCTCCTTTACAACACAGCTCTTCCAGATAGATTTTCTTTCCTTTCTGATTTCTGAATAGAATTTCTTTGATGGCAACCTTAGCCTTATTCAATACAGGGGTTTTGTTTGTTTGTTTGTTTTTCATTATTTTCTATTCCAGAATAGTGGTAGGAGAAAAAACTCTTGGCGTTTGAGACCTTTGCCTCCCAGCTTGCACACAAACATTTGAAAACAATATTCTGGCAGCACTATTTTTTTTTTTTTTTACTAGTGTCTTTGTTACTTACCTATATCTCATCGTTCTGTGTGTGATTTGTTACAGGACAGCATTTTCACAAAGTTCAGTTACGGGGCGGGGGGTGCACTCTTAGGCTGTTGCAACTGCAAACACAAAATCAATTAGGCTTGTCAGGGTTCATGCTGAACCTAAAATGAAAGCGTTGAGAGGTCAAGACAAAACTTTACATCTGTTCACAAACAGAGCTTCCAGAGAAGTTAGGCAAACCTAGAGTCTTACCATCAGTAAGCTTGCTCATGATCTTTTTACTGGAAAATCTTTCAAACATGTCTCAAATGACATCTACATCATTTCACTTTGTAAATATTTAACCCCCACCTGCAAAGGAAAAACAAACTTCCTGAGTCAAACAGGGACAGAAACTCTAACCAGCCCTCCTAGTCAACAGCTGTTAGCCTGCAGCACATGGATCCTTGAGGATTTAGGAACTTCATCTAAAAGGCTAGTGAGGAGTAATTTAAAGTAAAGCAAGTTCCTACTTATAATGCTACAACCGACAAGTGTTCCTGTTTTCAGGAATTTATCATTGTCTGGTTTTGTCTGAAAATTGCTCAGATATTATGGTGAATGGTGGCAACATGAAACCATGGGCAAATTTAGCAGAGCCAAAATACCAAGCTGCAAATAGAAGTATAAATCCCATAATTACAGAAGGAGTTGGTTCTTTGAGAATGTACCTTAGCCACAGGTATATTTGATAAATATTTTAGAAGTAAGTTGATAAGTCTGCACTTGTCATCAGCTGTTGGATAAATCAGCTGTCTCTCATAAATTGTTTCTAAAGTAATCCACAACTCAGCAAACAACCCAGCACTGCATATGGCTGCCGTTTGGACGACTAATCTAGCTGTGAACTATTACAAATACAGTCTCCATGGATAATGAATAATAAATTTAGTCTTTGGATTCCTCAGCTGCATATGAACAACAGTATAGCTGTACAAATATTTACGGCTGCCTTGGTATGTGTTAAGGACATAAAATCTGCACTGCCACCACAGCACGGAAAACATCTGCTATTATGGTAATTCAAATAATAAATGACAATATGCTTTATAGTTAAATCTATACAAAATTTGCATCTTCTAATGATAACTTTAAAAAGTACACAAATGCTAAGATGTTGCAGTAAAATCTTAGGGGCCGTGTCCTGGGCACCTTACATCTTCATGCCTCAGACCTTGCTCATGTCACAAAAGTACATAGGATTGTCACCTCACCAAGGGTTAGATAACAACTGAGGATCTGTCTCCCTTACTCCCCCCTTATAGAATCATAGGATCATTAGGGTTGGAAAAGACCCCTAGGATCATCTAGTCCAACCGTCAACCCAACACCACCATGCCTACTAAACCATGTCCCAAAGTGCCACGTCTACATGTTTTTTGAACACCTCCAGGGATGGTGACCCAACCACTTCCCTGGACAGCCTGTTCCAATGCTTGACCACTCTTTCAGTAAAGAAATTTTTCCCAATATCCAATCTAAACCTCCCCCGATGCAACTTGAGGCCATTTCCTCTTGTGCTGTCGCTTGCTACTTGGGAGAAGAGACTGACACCCACCTCACTACAACCTCCTTTCGGGTAGTTGTAGAGGGCGATAAGGTCTCCCCTCAGCCTCCTTTTCTCCAGGCTAAACAACCCCAGTTCCCTCAGCTGCTCCTCATAAGACTTGTGCTCTAGACCCTTCACCAGCTTTGTTGCTCTTCTTTGGACACGCTCCAGCACCTCAATGTCTTTCTTGTAGTGAGGGGCCCAAAACTGAACACAGTATTCAAGGTGTGGCCTCACCAGTGCCGAGTACAAGGGGACAATCACTTCCCTGGTCCTGCTTGCCACACTGTTTCTGATACAAGCCAGGATGCTATTGGCCTTCTTGGCCGCCTGTGCACACTGCTGGCTCATGTTCAGCCAGCTGTCAACCAGCACCCCCAGGTCCTTTTCTGCAGGGCAGCTTTCCAGCCACTCTTCCCCAAGCCTGTAGCGTTGCATGGGGCTGTTGTGACCCAAGTGCAGGAGCCAGCACTTGGCCTTGTTGAACCTCATACAATTGACCTTGGCCCATTGATCCAGCCTGTCCAGATCCCTCTGCAGAGCCTTCCTACCCTCAAGCAGATCGACAATCCACCCAATTTGGTGTCGCCTGCAAACTTACTGAGGATGCACTCAATCCCCTCATCCAGATCATTGATAAAGATATTAAACAAGGCTGGCCCCTTACAATGATATACTGTGGAGTTCTGTTTTAACTGCCTGTGATAATGATTAGGGAGGAGAAACACTGGCCTCTCAGATAAGTGGCAAGTCTGACGTTAACTTCAGACATCCCTGAAGCTCTCAGACATTCAAACTGCCTTTTGCTCCAAGTCCAGTGACACCTCCAGGCAATGCTCCCACTTAAATTGAGGTTCATAGAAGAGAAGGCCCTGCACCCTCATTGCATTGCATTAACAAAGTCCATGTGTTTAGGGATAGCAAGAAAACTAGTTTTTGCTTGTTCCCAACCTCACTTTACCTTCAGTCAGTGCAAACTCATCCTGTTTAAATTCACTACCTTGCACAGTACTTATTGAGGAGCCACAGCCTCCACACATTTTGACATGCATATGGAGAAAAGGAATGTATTCTACACAGAGATTTTGAGGAAGTCCACGGACCGCAGAAGGTCCCCAAGGTTTAGCGTCTTACACTTAGTGAAATCGGAGTCTCTGCCTGGCCCAGAGAACTAGGTAGAAAAAAGCCTGATGATTACTTTGATTTAGATTCTACTTGACACTTAACCACAACACCTTGTACATAACAGCACACAAGGAAATCCTTCACTCAAGCAAAGTCCAGCAGGGAAGTATGTAATTAGATCTCAGCAGAAATTAAGATAAGTAAACCAGTCAGATACTGTTAATACACCATTGCCTCATCATTTAACTAATCCCAATTTAAAAAAAAATAATTTATTTTGCAGTAAAATACACTTGAAAATCACCTACAGAAAATATCATCCTGTACTACACACAGGAGCATAATATTTTCTACCTTATCTTTGACATAGACTTAATTTTCTGCACACAGGTATTTTTATGTTTTAAACTATATCTCCCACTGGTGAAATTTCACATAGTCCTGTGAGGAGATATTTTCCAACAGGAGATATCATCTTCATATTTTTAAGGCCTTCACTGTCTCTGTTCAGCATCCCCTGTGCCATGTACCAAGCATACTCTACTTTCAGTCGTTTCTGCTGCAAGACAGCAGATATCTTGATATCCTTTACAACTGGCAGATCTGTGTGTCATCAGATACCCTATGTATGACGTGGTATTTGGCCATATGTATTTGATCGTGACTGGGCTAGGCTTACAGCTCTATCATGTAACTAGCAGACCGTGTACTGCTGTAAGGAGATGCAGGGTCAGTCCTGGCTCACCCCGGCATCACAGACCATTACATCACCCAGTTCGTTTTGGCATCGCTCGCTATCCTCAGAAGACAGCATGGGTTTATATGTAGGAGAAAAGGAGAGAATGTACAGAAAACCTTGACGAATTTCCCTGCTATTTCTGGAAGGCAGCACAGTGAAACTGTGATCTCCCCCACGCAGAAATAGGGCCTGCTTCCCTACCAGCAGGATGAACATGTTTCAGCTGAAACCCCGTGAAGAGCAGTTGCTAAGAAGAAGCACTGAATAATACCTAGCTTGTCTTTTATTGTTATATTTATCAGAAATGTAACAAAAATGATATTTCATAACATAACATGTAGCAAGATGGCTTGTGCAATATCAGCATGCAGGGGCCAGGCTCCCTGTCAAAGATTTATTCAGATGTTAGAATGTCTTGACTAATCCTATCATCAGCTGCCATTGTGTCAAGATATGTCAGCCTTAAAAATGAAGAAATATACTAAGGAAATGATGCCTTGCAAGGAATAATGCTGAATTTTGATTTAGTAGGAAGATAATGACTTATCTTTTGTTGAAGAGCCATCTTACGTAACTGGTACTGGTTCCCAAACACAATCTTTGTTTCTAACAGCTGCTCAGGAACATTTTTTAACATTTTTTTTAAAGTGTTTTACCTATGATGTTTCACCTAAATTCTGCTCAAGATTAAAAAAAACAACAAGCCTGCAAAGGAGATCCAGCAGAGGTAATTGACTTGCAGCTGAATCTCCTGAGGTCTGGGAGCTGATTGTAAATGAAACACAAGCTTGCATTTGAATGTGTACTCTCTTGGACTGATAATATATTGTATCAGACAAACTTGATCTGCAGCTGACTTACAGTGCAAGGTTTGGTATGCTGGAGTCATTGCATATTAGCAGTACTGATTGTCATGGTAATCACACTGTTTCAACTATACTGGCTCTGAAAATAGGGACAATTTCAAATAATTGGTGCGAGCTGATTGCCATAGGTAAAAACAGTGCTCCCAGAGAACTGTGAGAAGGTTGTTTTCATTTTGTTTTGGAGAGCTATTGCCGAACAATTATTCATTTGAAAGTAAAGCTAAATAAATATTAACAACAAAACCCACAGGGCAAAATCATGGAACCAACCTCACCAGCCTCAGCAGCCCCTGCATTACAACCACACCAAAGAGAAAAGACTTCGTTTTTCTGTAAATGGAGTTTATTTCTCTAGGAAGATGAAGAACTTAAACAGTAACGTTAATTTTGCTCGAGGATCTTTGGTGTATAGATACTCAGAACTAACAAATGCCTGTGTCTACAATACTGCCACCTTCACATTGCCATAGACAACTAGGGAAAATGTGGTTGAAGAGAGGAGGCAATTTATGACTATATACTGCCATAATCCTTTCTCAGCTTATTTAGTGAAACATTCCAAACCATCTTTCATTCCATTCCCTCATGTTTTATTTATCAAAACAGCTAAAAATTAGTACAATTCTTCTATGAACTCTATACCGCTTTTCAGAAAAATGGTATGTAGTATTATGCCTGTGCTAAATTGTCATTCTCCCCATTAAGTGTTTAGTTCCATAAGACTAAAGAAAAGCTTTGCCCAAGAAACCCTCTGAACTTTTGTGCATCTCTATGCAAAAAGAAGCAGTTGGTTATGTCCTAGCTGCTGGCTCTCCAGGACTGCAATAGGTGAATCACCTTCAGTCTCAGAGTTGTTTAGGCACATTAGTACGTGATTGTCCATGCTACTAAGTCTCATCTTATCTCTGATGTTAGTCAGCGTATTGGTCTGACGTATCCAAGTTGCGTGACTCCACCGAGGAGATCTCAGAAGAAAATAATCTCTCATCAGATGCTTCATAATTCACAGGGTCATGGATGAATACAGAAGGAAATACAGAAAAGGTTTAGCCAGTTTGTTCTTTGGACTTGTTATTTTCTTATTCAAAATAAAAGAAGGATGAAAAAATGCAAAAGTGAAGGACAACATATCTCCAACCTTTCAATTTCAACCCACTGTTTTTAATTTGGCAGAGAAACTTGGGTGCAGTCCTAGTTTTCACTGAACTAATTCACGCAAAGTTGTAACTGAGTACACAGGTGAATTTCATTAGGTAGGTATAGGGTATTTTGACCAAGAAGGCAGAGGATGGCACCAAGAACAGATCTCAGTGAGTTCAAAAACATCAGAGTGGCAATTTAGAAATACTTATAATGCAAAGGGGGGGCAAGGGGAGGAAAGGGTTTATACCATATAAGTATATGAAAAACTGAAAAAAACCCAAACCTGTTTTTTTTCCCTTAACAGTAGGCCATCATTACCTAAATTTCCTTAGTGTGGCTTTCCTGACAGATTAAAAATGTTCTCTGACTTGAACTTGACTGTTTGGTAACATTCAGAACTGCACCAAGAAAAACTTAGCAATATTGTCTATAATATGCCTCTGTATATAGTCTTTCAGCTGCTTTATGTCTGACGATTAATCACCAGCTGTAATTGTTATCAAGTGCAGTACACACTACAGGTAGTCTTCAGCACACAAGATTGATGGGAGCCATGGTAGGAAATTCAATTAGATATCAGACAATTTGTTCCAAGATAATTTGCTTACTGTAACTTGCTTGGACTCCTGGGGTATTTTGCTAAAGATCTTAAATGTTACAGACTTTTTCTGCACACATCACAAATCTGATTATCTTTTTCTCTGCCCTTTGTACAGACCTAGTCTCTCTTGCTAGTCCCAAGCATATGAAAATCATGAGTCAGCCCTAAGCCATCAAATTATGAGTTTGAATGGAGAAAAGAAACTGCAGTATTTTAAAGAATAAGTGTAGAGGTTCTTATCCTGGTTCTGATAAGATCTGTTTTATAATGTCAAGATAACAATTAGATAAAACAAATGCTTTCTTTACTGTTTAGCGTCAGAATTGTTTGGAAAAAGAATAAAGAAAAGAAGTTATATAATGCAGTCAAAGCCACGAAGAAGTAAAGATACCAAGACATGCAAGGCTCATATGCTCACACCAACAGCTGTCAGATGGGGAAGGACAGAATGAAAGATTTCTGTTGTAGTCCTGTTGTCATCTTGTTCAGCCTAAACATTGTCAAAAGGAACCTCCCTAATTACCCTGAAATGGGTTGGAGTGCAGCAGAACACAGACAGGAATAAATAACAATAATAACAGCAACAACAAAGCTAAACAGGATGTAAACTCCCATAATTGAATTCATAAATCTGAATCTTTTAGAAGGTTAGCACTAGGGCTAATGCGGCTTGACCTAGAGCGATTGTTGGTGTTGCACCCGTTATAAGCCTCCTACCAGTGAGCAGCAAGAAGGAAAATAAATAAATAAATCAATGAGACTCTCAGGAGCACTTTAGGAATAACCCTTTCTGTCTGCCATAGTTATCATTCAGCCTGCAGCATCTCAGTGCTAGCTGGCTAGAGATAGCAATCTAATCATTGCACTGCAGCAAGCCAGGAAAACACCACCCGAGCTGCTGAAATAGAGGAAATACTTCACAGACCGTGGGCAGCTGATAATTGCTGATGTCAAACAAGCTTATTAAATGGAAGGATTTCATCCCCTCCACCCCACCCTCCCGGCGGCGGCACCCTGTTCAGTAACGTGACAGTAGTCCCCAGCAGCGAGCCGAGACACTGCAGCTTACAACACTGTTACAAGCCTGAGGTTTGATCCTGCAAAGCACCAGCAAGACTCTCACCCTCACCAGCCTCAGTATTATTCAACCATTCTGCTCCCTGAGAGACATCACTTGCAGTAATAAAGTTTGCCTTGGGAAGGGTGGCATTGTGTGAGCTCTTGTTCTGCAGAGAACTTTCTACACAGCAATCACATCCTGCTCTATTTGCCTTTATTTTGTTCTTGCCTGTATTATTTTTAGGGGATATAATACACTGCATTGCTGTGTACCTTCAGGGCGTAATATTTCTGAAAGTTATACTGCTCTTTAAGAGCAGCTACCTGACACATTATGTGGTCTCTACAAATAACAACAACAATACTAATAGCATTTTGATGGCTTTATTAGCATATAGTCATCTAGCGGCTTGTAAAATATGCATATAGCACCTCTGAATCTCTCTGTAGCTTAACAGTGTAAGGTCTCCTTTTGGTTGGCCAACAGCCTATGATTTTGGGTGATTATTCAACACGCCACTGAAACATCATCTCCATGAAATTACTACAGGGAGGTGCAAATTAGTCCAGCTTTCAACATTTCTCAGCTTTAGCCGTGATTCTTCACATTACAGCTCAAGTATCTTTCCAAAGGTCCAGGCTGGAACCACCACTGAGAACATCTGTGTACAGATCTCTGAGCGTCTCTGGATGGTTTTGCTTCCTTTCCTACAGCCATAATATTGCAAAATATCAACTCTAGTTTCTCTCCAACTGAGGACAATATGGTCTGGACAGTGTCCATTTTCTGTGCTGTGCCTTCACATAATTCTTTAAATTTCCAATATGTCTTTTGGGATAAGTAGGTTATAGTTCAGGGTGCTAGAGAGAAGTTGGCTTTGTAAACATTGTGGTACAATCCCACTAATGTCCTTAGCTTGTGGAGACAGTTTTCAACCTGAATACAAGACTGGAAAAAGGAAAAAAAACATTTTCATCCTCATCGTTCAATAGACAATTGAAATCTATTTAACGTTTCTTTTCAATCGGATCGGAGTATGTTCTATAGGTCAGAATAAACTTTCAAAGCCTCAGCACAAATTCACTTTATATATACTTCCACAGCAAAAAAACCCCACAAATGCTTAAGAATTGTTCAATAGTTTGTTGCAGGAGATACTACAAAGAAGATGACAGACACTTTTTTACCCATTTCCTGTGTCAGCACCTAATGCAAAGTTAATTTAGTATTTACTAAGAGTATTAAATGGCATTTCCTAATACTGATAGCATTCATAGAGAGTTTCACAATACTTTGATATTCATTGGTTGGATACGCTTTTTTCTTATGCCCTGATTGTGGTTATCACCGTCACACTTTCTGTGCTACCTCTATAGCCGTTTCTTCCACAACCCCCATAAAAATTATTTCCAGAGTTACCAAACCCTTTTTCTTAATGCAACTTTTTATCACCTCATTAAAATACTGTATTAATTTACATTAATTTGTGCACCAGAGCTGGGGTTAGGGTTTTATAACCTCTCACTTGGAAAGCTCTCAATTTTAATGAATTGAAGTTCTGAGTTACATCCTGGATAGTGTTTTTTTACTCAGCTACTGTTACACCAGTTTTGCTTTTGTCTTTGCTTATTTCTGGAAATGCTTAGTACATCAAATTTTAGCCTAAGCCCTAAACTTCAGAGACAGAGACAATACAAAATGCAAATCAGTCATGACTTTGGGAATCATGCAAAACATGTATCTGATTAATAAAATAGTACAAGAAAAAGGGAGAAAAAAGATAGGAAGTACAAGGTATGTTCTGAAAGCAGCCTTATTCTCACTAGTAGGAGGCCAAATATTCATCTCTCTTGGAGAATCATCATTGCTAAGTACTGGAGACAAAGGGTACAAATTATTTTTATGTTATGTGTTATATAAAATGTTTATAATAAAGGTATTGTTTAAAAGAGGAGGCAGAAAATGCCAAAACCGCTCAGCTCTTACCGTCACCAAGTCAACCTTGACATACTTGTAAGAGGCCCCATACTCAGACTCAAAACTTCCTCCAACTTACATATTTAATCTACACTGAACAACTCGTGCAGGTCTAGTATCTGTTAGTGGATCAATCAATACTGCATGAGACAGGATGGCAAATACCATTCTAGTTCATTAGTGTCAGCTTTTAGAAAGTTCTTAGACAATATTTTCCCTTAGCACTAAGCTACAGTTTCTGACTTTGGTTGTGTCTCTCTTAGGCTCACAAACATGTTAGATGGCTCTTGTTCCTCTCAACAAATAAGAGGTACCTGTAGATGTTTCTCCACAGATACAACTCAGACGAAAGTGCTGCCAGCAGTAATATATCTACAATAAATTTACTAGAAATAAGCTGTGCCTTTGTTACACGAGTAATATACCAGTATGCCAAAGATGATATCACCACAAACTTTACTGTGGGTAACACTCATTTTGACACATGAGGAGAAGACCCATTTTTAGTTTCCATGGAAATGTTTCAGCCTACAAATAATTCATAAAGGAGACGATGTTTTACACTGGAAGTTGGTTTTATTTGCTTTTATAAGTGAACTCTCAGAGGGCCTGGGTTTAGGAATGCTAGACAGTACTGAGAGTTTTGTCCAAAAATTAAAAGCAGACGATACATAGCCAGTTTTGCTCTATGGAAAATTTCTGTGTATACCTAAAAAGTTGGTTAGTTTCTTTTTCTAAATATCCTTTTTGAATCTCACAGACAGGGCTTCACTTCTGAACTCTTGATCTACAACAAGTATGGCAATATTTCATCATTATCCTTATTCTGTCCCAAAACTTCCTTTTTTGGTATATGAAGAGGCAAAGAAGAAAACAAGAGACCATTCTGTGACCATTCACAGAACACACCATGAGTTCTCTGTGTTAAGGAGATGCTCAGAGCAAACATTTCCCAAAAAAGGAAGGAGATTCCTAGGATCATGGTTTCCTACTAAAACCCCTGCCTGTCTAACAGGATTTGAAACAGTTCCTTTGTTTTGTACAGGCCCAGTTCTTCCCAGCACTCCTAGATCCTGCAATGCTACATCACCCAAAACCATGGATTGCAACTAGATATCATAACCTTGCATGTCTCCTTCCTAGTGTTCACTAATCAGTTGCAACTATCAGACCTGTGTGTTAAGTATGGGACACATTTAGCAATGCCAGCTGGCGCAGTGATTTGTAACATGCAAAGATGAGTATGTGAAGGACCCCCAAGTCAGCTAGAGCTTTGAGGAGGGTCTACATAGATCATCATCTTAAAGTGAGCTCCCCAAAACAGATTAAAAGACTTTTCAGCTAGGAAAAAAAAAAAAAAAGAAGCTGCATTTTGTTAGAGCAGAAATATGAGGGTTTTTAACAGAAAAAACCTCAAAACCACTAGCTCAGAGTACAAATGAAAGTTTATAATCCAATCTCTCCCTGTCCATGGTATCTCTGCTTCTAGGAGTAGTTTCAGCAAATGCAGTGACTCTGAGTTGCCCTAAGCATTACACAGCCCCTCAACCCCCAGAAAGTTTCTGTTCTGTTATTTCTGAGGTCTGTCTGCTTGTTACACCTCTCCACTGCACTGACCTCCCTGCAGGAGCCCAGCCCTGGGCTCTAACTCCCTTGCTGCCGGCCCTGCTGTTTCCCTCCCTGAGCAGGCTCCCACATTGCTGTGCCTGCTTTCCAGGAGATTCCATAGAAAGCCAGTCATCTTATTTAATCATTAAAAATTAGCATTAAAAAGTATGAAGAAGTACATCAAGTGCACTGGCTATCACAAATCCATATCTCCCTTCAAAGGAATCCAGGGAAGATTAGGAAAACACGTCTGTTTTCAGTCAGACTTTCACTGTCAACTTGGAGTCCACACCTCCACTAGAAAACAGGTGGGGGTAGTAGATCAGAAAGAGAAAACTAATTCCCAAAGATTACTAGTGCACGATGACAAGATGAGGTTATCATGGTTTCTGCTTTATCCTTCATCCTAGTATGCCTTATAGCCTGGCTTCTGTTCTTCTGTGAGCAACATTCAAGCTTACCGTCCTTATCTCTTCACGCTCAGCAGTCAGAAAAAAACCATTCTTGTATTAAAGCAGTTACTTGGGCTTGGTATAAGATACAGTAAGTAATACAAATCAGCTAAATATTTCCATCAAATAATAGAAATCAGTTAAATATTTCCACCAAATAAACCTGTCTTACTCAGGAAACCTGTTAGACATGTAGCAACTTTAATTGTTCAGGAGGAATGAAGAGACTCACCTTCTTTTTTTTCCTTTTTTCCCCCCTTTTTTATCACAGTACCCTCAGATTCATTTAACACACCAGGCAAATTAAATTATGAGTTTTATTTAGAACCATAAAAACCTTACACTGAGCTGTTCATCACAGAAAAAATGGAATGTTTGAATTTATTTGTCTGACATTTATATGAACCATGTATCCTCTGGAAACCATGAAGCTGTCAATCCATTATTTATGGAAACAAGAAACCAGAAATAGGTGCACATGGTTTCAAATCTAGTGGTCTGTGCAAACACTCATTTCCTCCCTCAGTCTGTTTAAAACCTCTCTATTATTGAAAAAAATATGCTTATTGCATTGAATACTACATAACAATGCAAAATTATGATATTCCAAAGGTTAGGAAATTAATACTTTGGCTCTAACACAGATAGAGTGCTAATGTTGATGTTAAACCACTATATTTCATGCAAGGCAGCAATATTTCCTCTCAGAGACATCAGCCTTTCTAAGAAGATCATAATACTTCAGTGATGCCAAGACAGTTACTCTACTGTCTTTCGATTAACCCTTTTATTTATTTAATTTTGTAGACTAGAAATTGCAGAGGGTTTCTGAATTTTCCTGGCTATCAGAAGAGATGAGAGAATAGTTTGCAACAAGCAGCTCTTTGATGCATTCCCACTTTTTTTTTAATTGCAGATATACCTATTTGTAAAGTGTGTGATTTCTTCCCAAATGCATTTATCATAGGCCACCAATTAACCAACAATGATTCAACAAATCATGTCTATCTGCTGGGGATTCTCTGGGTGTTCTCTGGGTGTTCTCTTACACTCTTTAGAGTCACAAATGAGTCAATAAGTAAGGCTGGGCCCACCATCGCCAGCGTGTGGCACACGGTGGTGCGTGCCTTCATAGCCTGGAGCTCAGTTTAGGTAAAATACATTCTGCTCCCAAGCAGACTCATGCAGGTCTGTTGTGTAGAAAGCGAGCAGGAATGGTTCTCTCAGGGGAGAGAGGATCCAAGATATGAAGTAACAGTTTTGAGATATGACTCCTAAGACCAGCCAAATCTGACCCTAAATGTGTTATCTTACCCTTAATAGAACCAGGGCCATGAAAGGGAACACTGCAGAGTACAGCTTTATATTTAGACAGGAATGTAAGAGCACCTTGCAGGTTCTTGTCCCTTCTGGCCACAGTTAAAACAACCTAGATGAGGCAAAAGTACTGTCTGAAAACCTATATTTACACTGGCCTGAAATTAATTTACCTGTACCGGAATAAGCCTTGCAGCTATCTCTCCAAGATGGGAAAAGTGTGCCTTGCCTCCTTGGCAGCAGGGAAGCTAGACCTAACGGAGATGTACCAACAAACTGATACAAGTCTTAAGAACATAAGAAAGCTGAGTGGGACCTCATCCATCCTGCTCCTGATAACAGTCTGTGCAAAGTGCTTAGGCAAGAAGTATAAGAACAGACAGAGTGACTTCCTCCACATCCTTCTCCAAATTAAGCCGATTGGCAGATTAAGCAGATTGGCAGATTAAGCCAATACAAACCAGAACACCACCCTGCTCCCCAACAACATAGTCCTGCCCACCCTTTTGTTCAGGCATTGACATGTACCAGCACAAAGAGATGCTAGAAAAGTAACCCTACAACTAAGAGATTAGTTCTCCTTTATTTCAGAGAACTGAAACAGCTCATCACAGCATCAGGTGTATGCCAATGCCAGTACAACAGGGTTGTGGGGCAGATGGACATCTGGCTTCAGATGGGGCTAGACCATAGCAGTGCTAGTCAATGGAGTTATACTGCTGGGGGACCGTGGGTTTTGCCCTTTCTGAGCCAGAGGCTGCAGCCACAACTTTCAACTGACATCCTTCCATATACATGTTTTGCAGTTGCTATTTGGCCCCATTGATATTTTTAGCCCCCACAAATACCAGTGAGTTCCAAGACTAATTCTGCCCTGAATGAAAAAGTGCATGTCTGAAATCTGCTGCCTGATGATGTCTCTGTCCTCTCAACCCTCTCCCTTCCTACCTGAAGCATATCTGGGTATTAAATCTCTCCTTGTACAGGAGCTGCTCTGTACCCCAGCAATCCTTGCCACCTGTAACGCACATAGTATATATCTATCAAGAGAGAGCGCTATAATGTTTTTATAATTACATTACACTTTTTTTTTTTTAAATGCAGGGAGTGATACTCAGACCTCCACAAATGTACTCAGGATGTAGATGAACTATGATTATTCACANCCCCCCCCCCCCCCAATAGTTCCTAATGTTCTATCTGCTTTTTTGGACAGTGCTGAGCACTGAGCCAATGTGTTCACAGAACAATCTCCAGTGACTCCGGGCTCTCTGTCTTGCATGGTATTGTAATGCTGATTTCGATCCTCTCACTGTGGGCGTATAGCTAGGATAGGTTTTCCTGTGTGCTTTACTTTGCATTTGTAGATACAGAATACAAATTTCATGTCATGCTGTCATCTGTATATTAAAATACAAATATGAGTATACACATATGTGTATTATACATGCAGACACACAGACGCACTTTAATTATATAATGTATAATTATTTATTAACATATTTAACAGTAAAGACCTCAGCACAGACACCAAAGGAATTCCGTTGTTACCTTCCTCCCTTGTGAAATTTGACCATTTATTCCTACTTTCCTTTTCCTACCTGTTAAACCGTTACTCCCCATCTTACCACAACTTAATTTCTTTAAGAGCCTTCAGCAAAGGACCTTGTCAAAAAGCTTTCTGGCAGAGTATCAACTGGATCACTTCTTCTGTATATTCGGTGATGATCAAACAACTCTAATAGATTTGCAAGGTACTAATCCCCTTTCAAAAGCTGTGTTGGTTCTTCCTCATTATATAGTACTTACCCTTTTGTCTATTAGTCCTAGGATAGCTTCTAGCAGTTCACACACTACCAAATTTATAGATTGTCTTAAGCTTTCTGAATTCCCCATTCCACTTAAATCCTTTTTAAAAGCTGAATTTATATTTGCCATTTCACTCTCATCTAGTACCACAACTGATTTAATCAATAGACTCC
Organism: Balaeniceps rex; assembly: GCA_013401315.1. Lineage (NCBI taxonomy): Eukaryota > Metazoa > Chordata > Aves > Pelecaniformes > Balaenicipitidae > Balaeniceps > Balaeniceps rex. The sequence continues at coordinate 37,573 of VYZW01045019.1, read as the reverse complement.
ATAGCTTAGCTGAAAGTTTCCCTTCTCATATTTATGTTCCCTTAGGGCTCCTGAATAAATAGCACCTGGTTCTGGTAATTTGTCTGCATTCACTCCATCTATTTCTGCTAAATCTTATTCTTTTGACACTTTTGTTTGAGAAAGTTCTGTTTTAAACTCCAATCCATGTAACACAAAGCCCTCTGGTTTCAATGTCTTCTTGGTGGTGATGCTCACTGAAAAGAATTGGTTTAATTTTCCTGCATTTTTGCCCTGTGAGATCTCCTATTAAACCATGATCATCTATTGGCCCCACAGACTTTCTGGCAGGCTTCCTAATATGTTTGACAAATACATATATTTTTAATTTTTATGCCTTTAGAAAATTGTTCCCCAAAGTTGTTTTTTTTTTTTCTCCTGCCTTATTTATTTTACATTTAACTTGTTTATGTTCTTTTTCCATTTGTATGTGATGTTCATTTTAGGTCTTTTAACTCCTAGTAATCCTCCTTATTCTGATGTTTAACTTTGAAGACTTATTTGGAGTTCTTTCCCAAGTTTTCTTTTTCCATAAATGAAATACATTTATTCTAAGGTTCAAGTATGTTATATTTAAGCAATCTCCATGTTATGCCACAAACACTTTTTTCTTTTGGCTGTTCCCTTTCATTTCTTGGAAGTAATTTCTTGATTTTTATGTAGTTCTCTATCATTGTGGGGAAAGGGCTAAATCTGAGTGTATTGTGATAATTAGTGTATTGTGGCTATTTAGCAGTAACATTCTGAAGTCAGTCCTGGATCAGGATAATTCAAGACGTGTTTTTTCTGATGTTATTCCAATGACTGCTTTAAGAAGCAGTCATTTCCAGGGTCTAAAAACTATTCTCTGCATCACACATCCCGTCATGACTTTCACCCTTCCCTCTTGGGGCTACACATGATGCTAGTCTTTTCTGTCACTTTTCTGTGATCCCTGCCATCTCCATGATGATGTCTTTATCACTGTCACAAAACCGGGCAAAATTCAGAGAAGAATTTCAATCCATAGAGATTTTGTGTTAATTCCTAATGGACTTAACTTGCTTACCTTATTTGATTATAAGTAGTCTAGAGCCAGGACTAAAACTCCCATCTTCTAATTCCAAGCTTTTTCTTCGGTCAGCATGTTTCTGTTCATATTCTTTTCTGTCCCTGACAATTTGACTTTCAACATCAGTACACAGATGAATAAGCAGCAGTACGAATTTCATGTTCAGCTGCTGAGGTTCCCTGCCAGCAAGTGGGATTTCAGGGGAAGGAGAGAGCTTTGTCAATCTTGTGGCTACTCCCCTAGAAATGGTCCTGAAGCATTCTGTGTCAACAGAAGCCTTGCAAAACAATGAAGCAGGCAAGACTTTCATGGTGTGAACTTCAGCCATCATTTCAGCACCGGTTCAAGGTCCTTGTCCTCTATGCTGAAGGACCGTGGGGATCAGACATCTGAGATGATGCATTATAGCGTGAAGCTTAGTCCTTTCTTTTGACCACGGCACAGCAAGGAAGTGTCTGACCTTACTCTGTGCTGCTTTCATGCCTCACCCTCTACAAGGTAGCTCCGCTGTATCAGCCACTGGGCTCCTCCAAACACAGAGACCAGAGTCCTGACACCTACTCCAGCCTCACAAGGAAGGAAGGAAGGAAGGAAGGAAAGAAGGAAGGAAGGACATTTGGTTCCTTACTTTTTCAGACATGAGAGGAAGCACAAAGTGGGGAGTCTGTCTTCACTGCAAGAGCCAGCTTGTCATTTTTGCACTGCAGGACAGCACTTAGAGAGCTGAGCCCATACAAGGCGCTACCACTGGTTGCATCTGGCACAAAGATTTCTAAAGGGATAACACACAACTTTCTTTGCTGCGATAAACTAAGCCACAACTTTTTCTTTTCCAAGAATGAATTGTGGGAGAAATTGACTGTCTTTCTTGTCGTATGGGGAAGGGGGGGATTACAGGAAACCAACGTATGTCTGGCAGCACCAACACAGATACAGTCTGCATCCACACAGTCTAACAAGCTGTACTAACTTGAAGCAAGATCAGTTGATTAACAGTTCAATGCAGAAGTACTAACGCACATCAAGGTTAAGGCATTTTCCTTCTGTATGGGATTTGAGTTATAAATGGAGCTAACATCACAGAGAAAATAAGCCCTGGGCCATTTTCCTATGAAACAATGAAAAATGTGAAAAACAACTTCAAATAATGGTTATTTTACTCTAGCACCTGCATAGCCATGCTATGCACTGAATGTTGCTGATTAATTAATGAAGTCCATCTGATGAAGTCTCCCTGTGAAGGACGTACAATCTATATTTCAAATTACTTTTGAAAATTTAATCATCAGAAAGTAGAATTTGCTCATTAGTTAGTAATAATATATTAAGTTCCTCTGTCCCCAAATAGGATGGAAAAAGACTAATTAATTAAAGGCATGCCACAGAATGTGTGCAGTCCCACTGGTGGCATAAAATGTAGCAAAGGAAGCTATAAATCCTGGATGTTAAATGTGCAAAAATGTGGTAGTGATGGACAGCCCATCTCTAATGCAGACACTTTATACAAAATAATAAGAAATTGCTATCAAATATACAGTCTAAATACAGATGTTCCTCATCCTAGCTCCAACTTGGAATTTCTCTGTGATAGGTGTTTTCTAGAACAGTACAGCAGTTGAGTCTTTAAAACCTTTGAAAGAGATATTTCTGTTCTCATCCTCAACAAGTTAAGGCAATTTTTACTGGATAATAGAAAGATCTCATGAAAAGTACAACATATTTTGCATTGCCCACAAACATCTGTGGAAATATCCTATCTGGAATCATCGTTCTAACTGTAGCAGTCACCATCTGCCTGGCAAATGTGCAGTGCTTTCTCAGGAATAGACTGTGGTATTTAGCCACACACTGCAATAAGCGTTGTAGTCACGGTGTCCTGCAGGAGGGAGTAGAAGTGCTCTTCTGTCTCACCTGACTTCTCAGTTGTCCCAGAGATGATGTCTATGTCCTTGACTCTTAATGGAGGAGGAAATCAAGCCTGCCCTATAGAAATGGCCAGCTTGTAGAAAGCAGGGCGCTGCCATCTCAGTGACTCGCTGCTAGGAAGCATAGCCCTTGCAAGCCTGAGCATAAGGACTGTCCCATCACAGGACGTAGGAGTGTCTGCTCTGTTCTGCAGAAGGGTAAAGGCTAACCATGATCCAAATTAATTAAGGTTAATTAAAACCTATACTGAACATGGATGCTTTATGTAATTCATTTATCATGTCATAAAAGACATTTACATATATTTGCTTAAAGTTCCTCAACGTAAATCCAGTAAGTAGCACAGAAACAATATAATTTCCAACATTTCTACTTTTTGAGATATTTCAAAGCAACCAAATTTAATTGACTTTACAGCAATTCACATTTGGCAAACTTACAGAGCAGCATAAAAAATGCACATCACCATAGGAAATATATCTAAATTCTAATAAGAACCAATAGCATTTATGTGAATATTTACGGTACATAAACCAGAAAATTAAAAGGCAAATTTTTTCCAATGTGACTTATTCTGTCACTTGAATACTGATATCTATAGAATGTAATGAGGCTACAGATACTTTATACTAAGCTTATTTTATTCACAGACCAATATCATGTATGTCAATCCAAAGACAACAATTTTTACATTTTTCTTTTTATATTCATACCATGTCTCATTCCTCTTCAAAAAACACAGCTTACACATTTCTTCTTCATTCGTGCTCTTGACACACTTTGTCAGCCATACCTATCACACAGAGCAGAATACCTTTCCTTCCCAAACATAGTATGGGATTTTTAATCATCACCGATTCTCATTGTCATTCTTCTCTGCTGACACTAAACACGTGTACCTTAATTTGCATATTAAAATCAGTGCCACAGTCAATTTTTAGGTGTTTAATAAACTCATAATAGTTGACATAGGCATTTTTGTGTCTCCTGACTGCTGTGTAACATAAATGATCTTATAAACATCCCGTTTGCTCCTCATAGCATATCTCCTTCCTGCGGAGAAATTTAACTGCATTTTAAGGAAGCAGCCCCCCCAAAAGATTGATTTCCACAGGAAGACAGAATGTGCATCTAAAACGTATCTACAGGAGTAGGTTGATGTCAGTCAAGTCACAATAGATTTCTCCCTGACTCCCACACAGTCCTGTGTCGTCTTTGCGTTTCAAGGTCAGAGACAGCTGCATACTGACTAATCTTCTCCCAGAGTTCAGTAATGAGCAGTCATTTCTGATTCTCCATGATAATAATTTTTAACAAACAGGTTTTTCCCCACCCCTTGGCTGTGAATGCCAAACTAAATTTACTGAACACAGCAAGAATACCATCAAGTCCAGAAGCAGTTTTAAATTCACAGGGCTCAAAAATCTTCAGCCACAGTTGTGCTCCTTCACTATTGCGCTCCTTCGTTAAAACTCCTCCTTTTGGAAAGGCACTGCAATTTTGAAAGATCTCGCTTTGATCCAATTCTGTTACCATCATTTCCTATTTTTCTGTGAAAATTCATGTCTCCTTTTTTTTATTTCTCATCATCAAATATTCATCAGGTTTTTATTTGTGTGAACTTACATACTTACATCAACACTTCTTTCTAAAATCCTTCTAAAACCTTTTAGAATAAAAATGTTAATATCCAAAATTATGAGAGAGACATCACCTTTGACCTCTTTTAGTGATTAGCCTTATATAGTGTCAGGTAAGGGGCATACAGCTTCAATCTCACTCTCAGAACTGCCTACATAAGAATCTCTTCAAGATCCACACACACTTTCTAGTAAGGTAAACTGATTTNATCCAATTCTGTTACCATCATTTCCTATTTTTCTGTGAAAATTCATGTCTCCTTTTTTTTATTTCTCATCATCAAATATTCATCAGGTTTTTATTTGTGTGAACTTACATACTTACATCAACACTTCTTTCTAAAATCCTTCTAAAACCTTTTAGAATAAAAATGTTAATATCCAAAATTATGAGAGAGACATCACCTTTGACCTCTTTTAGTGATTAGCCTTATATAGTGTCAGGTAAGGGGCATACAGCTTCAATCTCACTCTCAGAACTGCCTACATAAGAATCTCTTCAAGATCCACACACACTTTCTAGTAAGGTAAACTGATTTTAAATATAGGATAGAGATGATAACTGCAGGTATTTATTAGCTGACACTGTCTGATCCATCTCTTTGGAACTGCTACTTACACTTCCTACATTTTCTAATAGTCTAGCACTTATTAGCCAGCTACCTGCTTTTTCTCTCCAGTACCCAGTGTTCAAAAAATTACTTCTCTATTTTGTGATTTTGCTGTTTAAATCTGAAATGATTATTCTTTTTTCATTTTCTGGTTGATTAACAGATATTGTCCTAAGTAACACTACACACATTCTACTAAATGTTTTGTTGTCACTTCTTTTGCTGATTCTCTGGGCTGGAAAACCTGATATTTAAGCTGCCCTCATAACAAGACTGCTGCACACACCTCTCCTGACTCCTTTCTGAACTCATCAGTGCACTGTTAGAGGGCCAAATATAGAAGGCGTCAACTCACCCTCTAACAACATGCATGCAATACTCCAAATGCAAAGACTTTTCACTCACAAAACTGGGTTGTGTGAGAACAAGTTCCGCTTGCCAGGATGAGTTCTGTAGCTTGGCTTGATCCCCCTGTAACTACTGCTTCCAGCAAACAAGCTTTCCTCTGCTCACTTCCACCATAGCACGATCTACTCCCACTCTCTTGCCTGCCCATTAAAAACAGAAAGGTAAAGAATAATTGCCTTTATGAAAAAGTGAATATGCCCCATAACAGAAAATTAATCATAAGATCCATTTCTTTTAATAAAATTACTTTCAAAAGCACTTACTACAATCACCCCACCTTATCTGGCATGGCCTATTGTCAGTATTCATACTGTTACTGGTCTAATTTAAATAGTAAATTTTGTAGAGCAGAAGTTTTTCTTCTTGTGTGTCTATGTGAATAAATATCACATACTTCTGCTATACTGTGGGCCAGCTTGTGTTTGGCTCTTACAAACACCTGAAGAGAGCAGGATAAAAGGCCACTCTGCTCTTGTGCATCTCCGAATTCTGTGTGAAATGCTTTACTTTGGGGTTTTCCTGACATGGTACAAGCTCCTAAGTAAAAGGAGAGACCTGGCCAATTACCATGTGGCTGAGGGGAATACTCAATGCCATGTAATGAGATATCACAGTTTTCAGTGTTTTTTCATGTAACCAGATGCTTTTGTGAGGCATCAGCCGACACGATGCTACCATAAGAGCTGACAGAGTGAGTATAAGTCCCTCTAGTCCCACAAAGACCAAACTATTTTTCAGCATTTTCAAAATGTCGATGATCACAAAGCTATTATATTTACACAATGTTTTCATAAAAATAAGAACTAAATTAAAAATACAGCCATGATTTAAAATAACAAAATGAAACAGCAGAGAAACTGTTTCATCTCACATGCAGCATGGGCCATACGCTTACCGGTGCAGGTTACCCTATTGCTTTCACTGTAACTGGGCTGACTATTGTGCCGGGGATTTGGTGTGAGCAGGCTAGCTCGTAAGGCTTTTCTCGAGCAGTTGCAGAGTCCCGCTTGGCTGCACAGAGGACACAGATATTGAAGATTCCAAAAGGTACTTGAAGCCCCGTTTCCCAAAAATGACTGGAAGAATTGCCTCACCTATCTCAGAGGTCACAGTCCCATCCTCAGGTGGCAGGCTGTAGAGCTTGGCTGACCAAGCAGGCATGACACGATTCCTGCTGGCCTCAACATTTTGATGGGTACCTGACTCTCCAAGTCCCTGGAAGGCAGGAAATACAGGAAAACAGCTTTCTACAACTTCTCTTTCAATTCTCCCTATGTGGAGGTGTCTAGAATTTGCCTTGCAATGAAAAATGTCAATCTTCGGGAAATAACATGGGGGAGGGGGGTGGGTTTTCTTTTTTTTTTTAATCTTCCTGATGATTTCTAAGGTAAACAATCAATCAACACTTCTCTTGGAACTGAAAATCCTTTTTCAGTCAGTTCTAGTTTTAAATTCTTATATGACTTTCAAAAATGCGGTTTACCTTCCCAGGGCAGTAATTTGCTTCTGAAAACTACCTGAAATCAAGAGAATCCACCCAGCTACCACTTCTCGGATACTGGCAAATTAACATACCAGAACACACGAAAGAAGAAAACGTGGTAGAGCAATACTCTTTTCCTCCCGTTTCTGTGCTTGCTAAAGCACTTGAAGTAAAACATCTATTAATCTTTAAAAAACATTGAATTTAATTACCCTGACTAATGTTAGCTTGTACCAAATGTTACAGATATGTTTTCCTTCACACAGTACAGAATGTTCTTCTAATTTTAAGTTTGTGTAACTAAACTCCAGTCCTTTGAGCAATTTCCTAGCTAATTTCTACTGTCAATTGGCATGAAAGCAGCTTCTCTATGTTCATCCAATCACCTAGTTCACTTCTCTTCATCCAAGCAAGTGTATGAAATGCAGTAGTTTGGTGTTTCTCTTTTCAAGTCCAACAGAACTACAAAGTAATTTGTATCAGCTTCCACAAGGGTTGTCAAATATTGGAACAGGCTGCCCAGGGAAATGGTCCAGTCACCATCCCTGGAGGTATTTAAAAGACGGACAGATGAGGTGCTTAGGGACATGGTTTAGTAGTGGACAGGTACGGTTGGACTTGATGATCTTAAAGGTCTTTTCCAACTAAATGATTCTGTAATTCTGTGATTACAGTTTTTACTAGAAACTTCACAAAATGTGCTCTTCCTCACTCACAATCCTGGATTTGACTTGCCTTATATTTTCAGGTGATCTAGATTGGCTGGGGAAGGGCTGCAGAATACAATACTTCTGTTCTTATAAGGTGTTACAGTGTTGAGCTGTCAGCAACTTAAGCTCTCACCTAGGGTAACAGGTTGTAGAAAGTGAAAATGGATCATCACTGGTCCTATGTTCCCTCCAGCAGAGCTTCGGAGAGCCAGACTGGCTGCTGCTTCTGCCACCAAGGGTTGACTGGTAAATACTGGGTGGCAACTAGTCCTGAAGAGGTGGTTGGTGCAAGAACATCATGTTCAGAAATGGCAGTCTCCATCCTGACCCTTCCTGTTCTTCTGTCAACAGTGGCAAATGATCCTAGTCTCTCAGGACTCTCCTGGGACCCTCCCATTCCCTCAAGTTCCCATTGCACACCATTGTAAATCAGGCTGGACTGCAAAGCAAAAACAACAGCTGTTTCCTGACAGAAGAAGTAGAACAAAATGTTTGCTGCTACTTAAGCTCTCAAGCCAAAAGAAAAAACATACATATATATATACACACACATACCTATAACACTTTAATATTATTATTGCAAGGGTGTAAGAGAAGGAAAATTCGAAGCACGTTCAAAACCAGTAGTTACAGAGTACAGGAAAAAAAAGGATAAAAACATAAATCAGTTTGCACAGCTAAGCACGAATATGTGAATCATTAAACTTTTTTGAAGTGGAGATGCAGGCAAAGTGGAAGGGATAAAGATTGTTGTTGCTTTGCATAATCTTGGCCCTATGGTAGCAAGTCCAACTGGGATTCTGAGGCTGTCCTATGGAGGGCTGACGCATTTTCTTCTTAAAGAACTTGAAAGTCCTTTTAATCCAGTGGTGAGATATGGAATGCAAAATGTTAATGAAGCCCCTGGTTCATTAAACTTATCTTTGATCCAGTCTGAATTATGATTATTCTGTAACAACCATTGCAAACCACAAAACAGAAACAAAGTCAAATAATGCTGTTAGCTCCCTCTCCATACTAAGAAGTGATCACTACCACTCATTACAAAGAAAATCCACATTGCCAAGAAAAGTCTAAAATTCTTTATCCATTATCTCCTGGGCACTTACCTGTTTGCTAATGTACTTCCATGTGCTGGTTTTGGCTGGGATAGAGCTAATTTTCTTCATAGTAGCTGGTATGGGGCTATGTTTTGGATTTCTGCTGAAAACAGTGTTGATAACACAGGGATGTTTTCGTTACTGCTGAGCAGTGCTTACACAGAGCCAAGGCCTTTTCTGCTTCTCACCCCACCCCACCAGTGAGTCGGCTGGGGGTCCACAAGAAGTTGGGAGGGGACACAGCTGGGACAGCTGACCCCAACTGACCAAAGGGTTATTCCATACATATGACGTCATGCTCAGCATATAAAACTGGGGGAAGAAGAAGGAAGCGGGGGGACATTTGGAGTGATGGCATTTGTCTTCCCAAGTAACGGTTACGTGTGATGGAGCCCGGCTTTCCTGGAGATGGCTGAACACCTGCCTGCTGATGGGAAGCAGTGAATGAATTCCTTGTTTTGCTTTGCTTGTGTGCGCGGCTTTTGCTTTACCTATTAAACTGTCTTTATCTCAACCCAGGAGTTTTTTCACTTTTACTCTTCTGATTCTCTCCCCCATCCCACCGGGGGGAGCAAGCAAGCAGCTGTGTGGTGCTTAGTTGCCAGCTGGCGTTAAACCACAACAGTCCTAGATCACCATTATAGGTACAAATAAACCCAATAGAAAATAAATACAGTTGTAAATGGTAGGAAATATTAAGATTCAAACTTATTTATGTAAAATGCATGACAGCCACAAAGAGAGCGGGAAAAGCACTCATTAGAATGAAGACGAATCACTTCATGTATGAATGAGGAATCTTTGTTCAAGCAGCAATCATTCATCACAACTATATGCTGTTTCCAGGAGGATACAGCAGAACCAGGTACAGAGAATGATGCAAAGACGAGCAACACCACTCAAGGCAGAAACAGCATCTGGACAAGAAAACAGTATATAGACCAGAAGTCTTCAGCCTGGAAGAACAAAATCAAAGCAGGATGTGAGAGAGATCTACAAAATCGTAATTTAAAAAGTGCGGGCATCAAATAAAATGTCCAGAGGACAGGTCCAATAAGAAGGAGGTAGTTTTTTGAATGATATGTAGTTCAACTTCAGAACTCATTGTGTCTGAGTACGGTGTACAAGAAAGTTTACATGAACTCAAGAAAATTTTAGACACATTTTTGGATGGGAAAAAATCCACAAAGGGTTGCTAGGCATGAAAAGACACTCTAGCTCAAGAAATGCCTAAGCCATGGGTGCCTGGAAGGTCAGCAGCCATACCCAGGGGAATATGCTTATCTTTTGCTCTTTCTCTGTTTTCTACTGGTCGGTGTTAAAGACAGAGTACTTGGCTAGGTGGACCTCTGGTCTGAATCAGTAATGCCAGTCTTGCACTCAAATGACTTAGTGCACTTCAGGTTTCAAAGAACTAAATGCTTACCTTCCTGCCTGTTGTTCAGACCTGAATACTCAGCTCTTATATTCTACAATCCTTATCATTGTATAACTGTCAAAATATTGGATTAATACTATTTCCACATTATATCAATAAAAAATGAATATTCAACATTGTGTTTTATGAAGTTGCACAATTCAATATAGACATCAGCTAGCTTTTAAAAATTTAAATCCACTGGTGGAACAAGTAAGATCCTGGGATTTCTAAAAATACACTCAGCTTCTTTGGTGGATTAGCAACTGAAGGATTTTCACATGTCAAGGAGACAGTTTTCAGAGATGTATTAATTGGCATGCAGGAAAGAGAGAAGATGATAAGCACCAGCCATAGCTAGGATGAGGGACACATAGACAAGATTCAGAAATGCACCTTTCCACGCAGGGGCAGCCCCCAACCACACAGCAAGAAACTGCCTCCAAAAAAAAAGACTTCACATCCCTTGCTCAGTGAGTGAGGCCAGTCAGATACATGGCAATGTCACAGAAGAACACTGCACAACAGCAAACCAACTGCACAGGCATGATAACTTAAGATATGTAGTCAGTGTTCTTCCAACATCCAGGCAGCCTGAGCAGCTCAGCATCCAAGCAGTAAATGACCAAAGTTGAGCTTGGGTGAAAAAATGTGACATTCCATATGCATTTCACACAGGAAAATGACATATAATGTCATACCGCATAAGACATTTGGCAATGCTTTCACTGGCTGCTGCTGGGCGTCCTCTCAACCTGGAGGACTGAAGCCCCCACTGTGAGTATAGTGTTGTATACACACATGAGTACAAAGTCCTTACGAATACAATGTCTCTGACAACATACTGTTAAGTGACTGTGATGGAAAGTCTGATTGCAGCCTTCATGGATAAACAAGGAGGAAAATCATGTAGAAAAACATTTTGACAGTGCACAAAGACCTGTTAGCTTGTGAAAGTCCAGTTCTCTTCTGAAAGTATTAGAGGAGGAGGAAAAAGCAGAGAAAAATCTAAAATAACCAGAAGAATCTGAAATAATAGGGCAGAAATAGAGAAAATCTGAAATCTATCACTTGCAAAAGTTAGAAGAATGAATAATAACAATGTAAATATGGAAAAATAAAATAAAAAATGAAGAGCAAAGTGGGCATTAAAAATATGCAACGGAAAAGAAGAATGAAGACAATCCACCATTCCTGCCTGACCCAAAAGACAGCACAAAACTGTTATACTAGACATCTTGAAATATTTAGCTTCTCACTGTTACATCTTTGCTTCTTTTCACATTTGCCTGGAAATATAAATATATTTCAGCATAAAGTCATGGTTTAAATGACCACACTAACTTGCTTGCCATTAACATTTTTCACTCTTCATACCAATCAGTTACAGGTGGCCTGTTACTAGCTCCTTAGGCAACATGTAACATCTCAGTACTGCCAGGCACACACTGTGCTTTAGGACAGTACTTGATTAAGCCTTAAAATGTATATTAAAAAGGTCCAGCATAATTTTCAGAAGAAACTATGTCTTCAATGTATGAAAGGACACAGTTAGCAACTTCAGAGATACACTTTGATGTAAGCATTTTCTGCCTCTACAGGAAGTTAATTTTAATTTTGATAATTTTGCTAGGAGACTTTTGTAAACTGCCTCAACCTTGCTGAGATTTTGCTTCCTGTTAGTTGCCACAAACTTGTCAAACCTTTTTTCCCTCCGATGAAAATGAGGTTGGAGATGGCCACGTTCCCATTTCTAGTTCAAGTTCCTGATGGTAGCAAATGTGCCATAAGGGCTCATTGGGTTTCATCTCACAGCTTTGTCCCAAACCTCAGACATTCTTAGGCTGTCACCGTGCTGTGGAACCAGTGTCCCAGCAGCTTCAAAGCTCCTTGTGACCTCTGGGGAGACTCTGCCTGAGCTCACTCACGCCCTTCCCCGTGCCTCGGATGGATGCTCCTGCCTCCGTGCTCAGGGACCCCATCAGGCGTGTGTGTGCACAGCCACACGCGTCTCCTCACACACGCACAGGCAGCGCCACCATTTTAAGAGACGACAGTAATACACGTGTGGCTTGGAATACATATGTACACAGCATACAGAGCGGCCTTTTCAGATAAACTGAAGCCGACTGGCAACCGGTTTATTCAATGATTAAATTAACTAAATAAAAACAAGCTCTACACTGTGAGAAGGATAATCCCAGAGACAGTGAGCTAAAAACCATAAATGACAGCGTGTTGTTAACCAGCCCACCTGACCTCTCTCACACATTCTGTAAAAATTTCTTTTGTGCTCCACTTCGGGCTTCATACTATGGGCTTCATCATGACAATGTGTTTCTTATTTTTTAAACAAAACATTGGAAGTTGAAAGAGAAAGCCAAGAAAGCTTTTAAAGAACTCAGCAGCATTCAGTAGTGCTGTCTTTATTCTTAAAGTGCCTACACTGTTCAAAAATAATGTGCTTTAAATTATCACATGAATGAAAGAAGCACCTCCACTTACAAAAATAAATAGCTGTTGCAATACTTTCGGCTTTTAAGTTTGGGGAGATCAGCTGATTTCGGTTTCTAAAGAAATCAACCCTTCTCTTCATTGCTGGGCACAATCATCCAAAATTACGCCCTCAGCGTAGGGCTGACCTACAATAAGACCTTACTCTAATTTATTAGTGCAGTCTGTCAAGCTGTTGAGGTGGGGTACTCTTCGTCCCAAACAAACCTTTCCAGTAGTCAGGTACAAGCAGATGTTGGTTGTGGTACAACCATGCTCCTTTTCTCATAGGAACATCCCATGACATGTAAGCTGGCTGCAGGGCCACATAAAACTGGTTTTGTCACCAAGAGACTACTCTTTGGGAAGGGAATCACTGGTCATCGGTTGAAGCACTGGTAGTCATGTAGGTGCTTTGCATGATTGCGCTGGTCATTATAGAGAGAGTATTAAGGAAACCCAGTCACCAAAAGCTAACAGGGTTTTAAATTGCTGCAGAACATCAACCTGCTCTGGGCTAACAGTGACTCTGCCCTGTCCAGGTGCAAGTTGACTAGATGGGCTGAAGGGGCTCTAGCCCCCTCCCTGCGAGCACAGTTTAGAGAACATGATACAGAAGCTGTCATTGCCCACAGCTGCCCCCCTTCACCAGATTGCAGCTGGCCACATCCACCCTTGTCCCATCCACCCAGCTGCTGTCATTAATGCAATTTCAATTATTGCTACCAGTTGCTATTTAAGTCTAAGATCCAAGGGTGAAGTCTAATGCAGGCAAGAATTAATAATCTTACAACCTACCGTAAGCAAATAATGAGTCCCTGCACTCATTTTTCTACCTTGTGGGGTGAGGGGGGTGTTGTTTAACATACCAAAGGATCTATGTTCCCATTTCTTCTGTAGGAAAGAATTTGACTAGCATGCCATGGAACAGACAGGGAACTTGAGATATGTCATGCAAATTTATGCAGAGCCAACTTAAAAGAATAGAAACAGCATTTCTATATATATGCATGCCAATTACACCGTATGATTCCATTTTTATTTCCTTTTCTGTGTCGCTTTCCCTTCGGTTGCCTGCTTATCATTTCACACAGGCACATATGGGGGACCACACCTTCCACTTGCACAAACAAAACAAAAAAAATTAGCTATTTTTAAGAATCTGTCAGCAACTATTCATTCAAAAACTGTTCAGAGCACTCATCTGAGGTTGCTAGGTGACAAACTATGTATTCACCTATCTCCTTGTTAGAAAAAGCAGAGAATTTAGCAAGAATTAAACCTTATTGATTTAAATGCTGTCCACAAAAAGCATGTCAAGGCTGCAGGAACTTGGGCTGTTAGCTTGCTCATACTTCTGTGAAACTTTATCTTCCTCAGCTGCAGGGAAGCACAAGTGTCAATTAGACAGAAGCTCCGTCGCACTTCTGAAAATGTTTTTTCATTATCCTGATTTGGAGTCTAAATATTTGGTTGTAAGTGACAGTGCTTAAATGAGAAGTGTCAGTTAATAACTTTCAGTTGCAAATGTTTTTCTTTCTTTCTTTTTCCCTTTTTTTTTTTTCCCCGCAAATGCATTGTTGTTGCCAATACCCTGATCATGAAAACATGAATGAATGTGAATGACTCTAAGACTGGTAACCTGCAGGAATGCAGCAGTGCTGCGTGTCATGGATCTATATATAAAGCACTCAGCTCTCCGGTAGGGAGACCCATTAAAAGATATATATAGCACTGCTATACAACAGATCTTTCTGGACACTCAGTCACCTTAAACTTTGTGATAGGTGTCCTACACATTTCATGACCTTGTAGTATCCACCCAATTTGGTGTTTAATGTCCTAAAATATCTTGATAACTAGCAAACAACCATAGGCATTTTATTATGCTTTTATGAGGTTTACATTCAAGGCTGCAAGGTGCTGCTACAAAAACACAGAAGATCTGAGGATGTCTCACTTAATAAGTAGAAAGGATAGGCAAGATAATGAGGGAAAGGTAATGGGTTTGAACAGCAGAACAGTCACCAGTCATCCAAAACTCTCATTACGCCCAGTGCAGAGTGAAATTACGCAGTTAACTCCTCAGCACCGAGCCTGTCGCCTGAGCCGCTTTCCTATTTCACAGTGAAACGTACATCAAGGTGTTGTACAAGGTACATTGCTGTATTCATGTACCTTCCTTTCTTCTAGGCCTGTGTGATGCTAACTCTTCACTGAAATACCAAAGAACACAATGTGCAGTACATGGTACTGTATGCAGACTAACTGGGTACACTCACACCACATTTATTCGTTGCTGGAATAAAAAGAGCTTGAAAAAGAACAACCCACATACCGCCCAAGCCATTGCTTTCCATGGAAGGGGCCTGCAAAGCTCACACAAATTCAAGGACAGATTTGGTGTGTTTGTTTCCAAACAACTGCAGGTCAGATGCTGTGGGTGTACCGGGCAGGAAAGAAGAAAGGGAGAACAGCTGTTCTTGCTCTCTCTGGACTGCAGGTAATGGTTGCCGCTACTTTTGGGGGTAACTGGCAACGTAAGGACAGTGGGAGGAAAAGGGATGCTGGCCTCCATCCCATTTGCCCAGGAGGGCACCACTGCATCAACACCAGGTTGTAATTGTGTGCTTCCATCAACCCCACAGGTACATTTAGAGGTGTTCTTCAAGTGTGAGTATTGGAAAACGAGTCATCAGAAGCAACAAAAAAATTAAAATCTAAATATTGGTCACCCTTTTCTCTCACCTCACCTCCTTCCTAAAAGTAGGATTTTAAAACCACGTACATAGTTACTCTATAGATCGTGCTTCCACTCCTTCCACCCACTCTATGTAGTTTTACTTGAGTACTTTTACAAGCTCTGGTTTAATAAATATATTCATAAAATAATTCATCTTCTTCCCTGCTCTGCTCCTCCTCTTACGTGCAGATTTCTGTGATGGCACTCCTTCATTTCTCTGTTAAAGTCATGTCATTCAGAATTCCAAATACTTGATTGTTTGAGTCCTCTAAAATTAATCTGTGTTAAGTTAGGTTTGGTTCGGTTTGATTTGGTTCGGTTTTGTTTTCAGAAACCTCCCAGATTCCGTGTCTCCTAATAGAGAATATTATTGGTCTCAGCACATAGCCTGGCTGGATCAGAAAACTCAACACAGAAAACCAAGCGAGCAAGGTGTCAAAATACTCAGCCTGAAAGAAAAAGCAGCATCAACCATTGATTTTCATGTGTCACGTCTTCCTGCTCACTGACATATTCTGATTAAAGGCTTACAGGTATAAACCCAGAATGACTTCATTGACTCTGTCAGAATAACTTCAGATTTACACAGCTGAAATCAAGATCTCAGTCCAATCCTCATTTTGTAGAAAATAGCTCAATATACAGCTTTCCCTAGATAGAAGTAGAATTTATGGGCACAAAACCAACAAAAAAACAAAAATAACTGTAATTTGTAAGGAAGTAATACACTTTGGGGCCTGTACCCACCCTTGTAGAGTTCTTTTTCATAGCATCAGGGATGAATTTGTCCCTTCATGTTGGCTGCAGTAACTCATGTATTATTTTACATCGCTACATTTCTTTTTTTGTTTTCGTTCATGCCAGCAAGACCATGAGTAGGCGTCATATAAGATAAATCTCACTAATTTTAAAAAAGCAAAGCTAGTGAACAGGAGGTGATAAATGCTGTGCTGCCTACTCAGGTTCTGTCACATAAGATGTCACTTCTTTATTTTAATTATATTTTCTGCCAACTCACAAAAGCAAACGATTTGTACTGCATGTGATCCTACCTTTGCTATGGAATGTTTCTGCACAGCCAATTGCAAAATGCACGTACTTGTTTCTGTCCCAGTTTTTTCCCATATTCGCTTTTGTGGCTGCTTCCTGAAGTTCTATAGAAACTGTCTCTTCAGGAAATGTTAATACATAAATAACAGCTTGTTCACTGCAAAATGACTCAGACTATTTGCACATGGAATTCTTTTTTTTTCAAGCATTAATAAAATATGTAGGGAGCCTAAAAAATCATTTACATTTTAGATGCAGTTTTGCTAATGCACACTCACAGCTAGCTAGTTTTGATAAAAAATTCTACTGGATTAAAAAATTGAAAGCTAAAAAATTCTGGGATCTAGAATGCACTAACACCAAATCCTTGTCTGTTTGCATGGCAGGCAAGAATTCTTGTCATCCTAGAGGGTGAACTAAAATGATCTTCTAGCAACACCAGCTGTTTGATCGACCACTAACATCAGCAGATGCTTTGAGCGGAAGGGCTACCTGTTAGCAGAGCTGGGCTGACCAATGCATGTCACTGAAACAGCGTCATGTACAGGCCACAGACACGGTGATAAAATCCCACAATTCACCAAAATAAAATTTGCTTTGCAAATGGGAACATTAAAAAGCCCCACTTGCTAAAATAAATGAAACCAAAGCCTGAGGAACATGAACCAGAACTCAAGTGTAACAGCTACATCCTGGAAGAGTTTTAACACAAGGCTCACACCAAATGTAGTGCTCCTGTGAGTGAGGGAGGTGGAACAGTGGCTTTGATCAATTTCATTTGAAGTAACACATCTCAAGAATTATTTTCAGTCATGGAATGAGAAGCAATAAAATAATTTTTTTATTATTACCCTACTAAACTGGAAATCATAAACAGGAATGAGAGAATGAATTGTAAGACAGAACCTACTCTAATTAAGAGTAGAAAAAGAAAGAACAGCACAAAAGGATTGGGTAGCTTAAACACACACATGAGGGGCAATCAGATAGCTGGGTTATCCTGCAGACAACTTCAGATCCAGGCCTAGGTAGTTCAGCTAAATGAAAACCAGTCAGATCACAGTCCAAATGCAAAATTACGCTGCTGAAGTAACCAATCATGTTGTGATTTTTGTAATATAACTGTCCAGTCAGATCAATAGTATTTCTGATCATGTTCAACCTTGAACAAAGGAAGAACATACTGCCTTTTCATTTGATCATTTATTTTTCATTAATCATAAAATCCTTATGCAAAAAATGAGACTGAATATAAAATTGAATTATGTGTCAAGTAAAATTATAGGTTCCCTAACAGTTTATCCTTGTCAAATGAAACACCCACCAATTCAATGATCTCTTCTCTGTGCCAAGCCTTCTAGGGACCCTCTGCTCTAGGATAAGTGAAGTTCTCCACCACTTAAGTGCCCGGAACACTTCTCTGTAGAAATACTGCTCAAATCAAGTTCTAGCTCTGCAGGAAGGGAAGTTTAGGGTGGTCAAAAACACAGCTTGACTTGTTTTCCTGGATCCTACTGCTAGATCCAGCAAAGTACTACTTGTACACCTGCCGAGACAAGTCTAACTAAGGAGAGAATTACTAAGGAACCTCAACGTTTGCTTTCTTGACACCTCAAGCCTCTTCCTGGGGAGGGAACACCTACTTTGCCTGTCTATAAAGCCAGTCCTTTCTCCTTCCTTTGGAAAAAATGCTATTCGAATGTCACTTACCTCACATGACTCTTTAAATAAAGTTTGCTTATATTTAGAACAGACATCCTTATATCTGGGACTATACATAACTGTGAGCTGTTTTGCAGCTATATTTTCTCACCAAAAGGGCTTCTGGTTTCTTTGACCCCCAAGAATCTTGCACTTGGGAACATACAGAGCCTTTATTTTCCCCTTCTCTGTTTAGGATGGCAGCCTTTTCTCACCTCTTTGGCTCACAATGCAGCAAGCAGGGGCCTTGCTGGGGGCATTTTCCTGACTTTACAGCTCTTTTGCTCACAGTTCTATACTTCTATTCTTCACTTTAAATGGCCTTCCCACAGTTCACACTCCCACAATATTCTGCAAAGCTGTATATCACAGGGAATATTCTGTATGCACATCTTACCCAAAACGCAACTTCCATTTCCTTTTGGTTCTCTGTAGGAATTCCTCCTGAAGCAATACCATGGATGACAGGCTTGCTATCAGAGAGCTTTGAGCACCGTTCATCAATTTAAGAGGTTTATACATAGTTTAACTGTACATAGCTCTCTTCTGCATTAAGTACTCATTACACAAACGTGTCAGCATTGTATGCAATGTGAAGATGATCTTTCTTTCAAAATCTGTAGAAGCTTCAGTGTTGTAATTATCAAATATAAGTATATAATTCACATAAAGATGCTGCTATAGAAATCCACTGTAGAGCCCTACCCTATCTCCATAGGAGTTTATACAATGCACCTTTGTCTTGTAAGCAGGACGTGATTGTTAGAAATCAGAAGCGTAACTGATATATGGTTAACCTGGTCAAGGAACCATGAAGAACTGCCAAAAGGGGAAGAAACTGGGCAAAAGGTAATTCCGGCAGGGGGAGATCGTGACCACTGACTCATGGACCACCTACCCCAATTACACCACCGACTCAAATGAAGAGGCCAAGAAACAATGAGTGGGCATGCACACTAATTTACATGCTAGGTGAAGAAAGTTTAGCCAATCTCTTAACAGGAAGATATTGCATATGTATTAGAAAGTTGAATATGTAAACTTATGTGTATAAATAAACCTAGATTTGTGTAAACTGGTATGCACATTAGGTGGAATGATCCCCCATGCATCCGGCGCCGTAATAAAGAGAATGCCTGCTTCTTAATGCTACTTTGGTGTTAAGAAGTTTATTCCCGATTTCAGTGACATCAGGAAATCAGTGCGAAGTTGAATCATATTGCGGTGGGTTGACTCTGGCTGGATGCCAGGTGCCCACCAAGCTGCTCTATCACTCCCCTCCTCAGCTGAACAGGGGAGAGAAAATATAACAAAAGGCTCGTGGGTTGAGATAAGGACAGGGAGATCACTCACCAACTACCGTCATGGGCAAAACAGACTCGACTTGGGGAAATGAGTTTAATTTATTACCGGTCAACCCAAATCTTAAAACACCTTCCCCCCACCCCTCCCTTCTTCTCAGGCTTGACTTTACTCCTGAATTCTCTACCTCCTTCCCCACGTGGCACAGGGGGATGGGGAATGGGGGTTGCAGTCAGTTCATCACAAGTTGTTTCTGCTGCTCTTTCCTCCTCAAGAGGAGGACTCCTTACACTCTTCCCCTGTTCCAGTGTGGAGTCCCTCCCATGGGAGAGTCCTCCACAAATTTCTCCAACATGAGTCCTTCCCACGGGCTACAGTTCTTCACGAACTATTCCAGCATGGGTCCTTTCCACAGGGTGCAGTCCTTCAGGAGCAGACTTGTCCAGTGTGGATCCCCCACGGGGTCACAAGTCCTGCCTGCTCCAGTGTTGGCTCCTCTCTCCATGGGTCCACAGGTCCTGCCAGGAGCCTGCTCCAACACAGGCTTCTCACTGGGTCACAGCCTCCTTCAGGTACATCCACCAGCTCTGGCATGGGGTCCTCCACGGGTGGATATCTGCTCCACTGTGGACCTCAATGGGCTGCAGGAGGACAGCCTGCCTCACCATGGTCTTCACCATGGGCTGCAGGGGAATCTCTGCTCTGGCACCTGGAACACCTCCTGCCCCTCCTTCTTCACTGACCTTGGTGTCTGCAGAGTTGTTTCTCTCACATACTCTCACTCCTCTCTCTGGCTGCAATTGCTGTTGAGCAGCTTTTTTTCCCACCTTCTTAAATATGTTATCACAGAGGTGGTACCACTGTTGCTGATGGGCTCCGCCTTGGCCAGCAGCTCTATCGGACATGGGGGAAGCTTCTAGCAGCTTCTCACAGAAGCCACCCTTGTAGTCCCCCCACTACCAAAACATTGCCACACAAACCCAATACACACATTTACTTTTATGTGCTAGGAAACCACCACAATGTTTGGCATGAGCCAAGATTTCACAGTGCATCAGAAAGTCTGCACGAAGTACATATCTCCAGTTTGCTACCACTTACTTAGTACGTGACTCTGAAATGGCTTACTCCTCCCAAAAGCATTTGTAGGGTATAAAAACTAACTATTTATACTTTCTACAAGGTAGAGTCTTCATCAGGGCAGTTCTTTTTAGACAGAAGTGTTCTTTTCACCTTGGAAAGCCTGGCCTTGTGACACAACTCTTCTGCAAGTCAGATGCTGGTTACATTGCTGCTCACAGGAGTCAAACTTGGTAGCTCAGGCATTTCCAGCAGTGTGTCAGCAGTAACATAGAGTGCAGTGCAGTTATAAACCCTTCCTGAGCATGTACTTCAGCTGCTGGCTTGCTCTGGGCTCCAAGTTTCCTCAGCTCCACTGATAACGGGATACCAACCAGGTTAACAGCTCTGATTGGAAAGCCTGAAGGACTTTAAGCTCGTAAGCTGTCTGTAATGCCATAATTGAATGACCAGAAATTACAGCCCAGTATACTACAGAGCACAAAAATGGTGCATTTTACCTCAGGCTCTCAATAGCAGTGATTCAGCAAGTGATTCATGAGCAGCTCGATCATCTCACCAGGGATGTCTGGGGAGAAGGCCATGAAGGAAAGCAGACAGCTAGGCTAGGTGATGTTACTGCTTTCTAAAGACGAACCTGTTCTACTCATTAATTAGAAGCCTTGGGCTCCTTAGACTCCTTGTCTACATGCATGGGACCATACACAGGATTTAAAAGGTTTCACATATTGAGGTGATGCTACTCTCTCTTCATTTTTTTTTTTTAATTTGCAATCAAACAAGTGACCACAATCATAGAATATGTTCGAAAGAGAGGTTCCCCAGAAAAAGGGAAAATATTCAAAGTTCAAATCCTGGAACAACCATGCCCTTCCTCTTCAATGGCAAAACTATCAAATTGAAAGGAGGCAAAGGGAAGAGCTGACCCAGCACCCAAAATGAAAACATATTGTTGCCAGGTATATAACTACATGCATACTCTAGGCCAGATCTTGTCCTAAGCAGAGCTGTGGTGGGGACGAGACTGATGGTCTCATGACTCACTTTCTGTGAAATCCATTCTAGCATGATTGAAGCCTAGCAGAGAAGCCACTACACTGCATGGTATGGAGGATTTTACTGTCACCATGAGAAGAATGTCCATTTCCTGCTCACCAGTAGTCAGGAGGACCACCGTAAGCTATACAGAGTGTACCTTGAGGAAACTTGGCTTGTGGCCAGTGTATTATCCTAGTTTATTCTTTTCTACAGTCCTACGTGTTAATGAGGACTCTAACTGGGCAAGTGAAAAAAAAAAAATTCTCACATAGAACATTCCCCCACCTTTGTATATCAAGACTGTTATCCCTCTTCTGTGCTACCTGCCTGTCTTGTTTGTCTGAACTAAAATTAGAGGAGCAAATGGAAATGGGGTTCTGCTGAACTGTAACATCATCAGGACAGAATAGGAAGGGCAGTAAAGTGCCTAGCACCAGAACTGCTCAGAGGCCAGCATTGCCGTTATGGTGGGAAATTATGGGGTTTTTGCATTCTGAATAAGAAAAATTAAATCAAATGTCAATATTGCCCTGGAAAGATATATATTTTAGTTAACTCATTTCAAAGACATGGACCTACTTTTTCAGAAGATAGAAGTATTTTTGTGATTTCCTTCTCTCTGTTCTGTAAAAAAAACAGTTTTGCTACACAACTTTTAAAAAGAGTTTTCAATAATATAACACTATCAATTGAGAATAAGAATATTGAATAAGAACACTGAATATGTTGATATCCTAACTGGTAATCATTACAGAAATGGGTCATTCTTAGTGATATGGCAACTGCTGCTTGGTTTATTTATTGACAGGTGGCATATCAACCAGCAGAATACAAGTTTGGAACTCATAATTCATAGCTGGCATTTTTCTAATAACTTTTCTTTGATTTGTATTGATAAAGATACAACAGAATTCTAAAAAATGCAGCAGGTAAGCCTTTTTAGTTTTAGTTTAAATTACCAAGGCAGTCAACCCACTTCAGTGAAATACTCTGAGTCTATAAGATTCATTTTTTTCAACAGAAATTATGTACAATATTAATTACATGTCACATCTCTCTTACATAATGTATAAGTTACAAGTTTAAAGTATGAGGAACAATGGATCTACTCAAACCCAACAGAATTTCTCTAGATTTTAGTGCTATAAAACAGGGCCCAATGTCTGTAACAGGATATCTCAAAAAGACACTACCTGCAAATGAGTCAAATACCTGCTCTTTTTGAAGATAATGAGCAGGACCTTTGACCTGTTTCTTGAGGCAGGCTTCCCATCTGTTCTGGAAGACCTAGTTAGGGAATAAATCAGATGACTGGGAAAGTGTGTAGATACTTGGACATTTATTCATACTAGAGCTTGGAGTCAATAAAGACTTACTTGAGACTCATTCACGTCGTTCACCATTTCACGGTTCTCATCCCTCTGTCTGTTCTCTTCACACATCTACTTAACATCATTATAAACTGTGGACTTGTAGCACATACCTAAAGGAGTTTTCCAAGACTGCTTCTTGTGTTTCATTCTCCTTTTGTCTTACCAATCTGCTAATAAATTCTCATTTTCATAAGAGCAAAGTTAAACAGACTAGAATTGACTATATGGGGTCATATTCTTTTTGATGTAAATCAATAAATTTCCCTGCCCAACTGAAAACACTGTTTCTAATAAAAATACTGATATCATTTTATTAAAAAAAAGTCATTGTGCGTGAAAATTTTTTCTATACCTTATTTAGGAGCAGGGTATCAGGGTAGAGCTGGATTTGTTGTTAGCTAAATGTAGGGAAAGAATGGGAAGATTCCACTGAATCTTCTGATAATTCGGAGGAAGTCACTAGAGGTGGTCCAAATCCTATTTCTAATCAGTTTCAGGGATATTTATACCTAATTCTTCTTCAAACGATCCATCTAGGATTTTTCAGCTCCTTTTCTATCTGGCATTTCTAAAGGTCCTTTAGCAAGAAAATTTCCAAAAATCACATTTTCTTTTTATAACGAGAGTCCTCCTTTAAAAAGAAACATCTGTCAGTAGTTTTGCAGGGGAACTGGGACTTGGAGACTATGGTCCTATTCCTGGTCCTTCCTGCTGCTCACTGGATGACTTTACACAAGTCACAGCATGTCTCTGTTACCCCAGCTACTGCTTTTTGTCTTCCCATACTAAACTATGCTGTCATTGTGGCAAGGACTATGCCATACAATCCATTTCTATGGTGCCTCACACAATGAGAACTTGATCACAGCTGGGGTCTGTAGACATAGAGTGGCAACACAAATAACAAAAGAGACCTTGAGTATGGGGGAAGAGGAGCAGAGCAAACTGCCCCTAAGTTCTTGGATATTTTATTATAATTTCCCACTAGAAGTACAATAGAAACAGACTTAGGAAGGTGTCAGAGTGTCTTTATCTCAACTCCAAGAAGTACTTTCTAAGCACATGTCTCTGCCAGATGTACTAAGAAATTTCTGGCTGCATCTGCAATGAGTTCACTGAGAAGGAAAAGAAGAGCAAGCTCTGAATTCGCATGAAAGAATCAAGTTCCTCCAGATCACTGTTCCACTTACGCCAAGGACACAAGGAGAAATATCTGAAAAACAACTCTTAGAGATGGATAATATTTCATCCGACTTGCCAAAGTCACCTGCCAATGTCAATGCAAGGTGGAACAGAGCTATTGACAGATGTTAGTGGGGCCCTATGCACGGGACTTCAGCTGTCCAAGTGATCTCAAGAAGAGGAGGAAGACGTACAAAAATATGTGTGCAACAAGTTAGCAGCAAGGCAAAAGGAACCATAGAACTATGCTGACATTATCAATAACAGCAAGGAAGAAACTTCCCATGATTACTGCTTTTCTAAGAAATACTAGATAATACCATACCTGTAGATCATGTGAAACATTACAAGATACAGGAGGTCTCTTAGTGTACATCTGGTCCTGTTTATGGAACAAAGTCTCTAGTAGATTCACTTCTAGCTCCCAGCATGCCTGAAATATCATGAATGCAAAGTCTTTTCCTTCTAACTTGTATTTAAATGATTGTACAGATGCATCAGAATCTGTTCAGTCTTCTTACATAAAAAAGTCAGTTTCAGCTGAAGTGAGATGACTGATGTGACAAGTAGAGCCCATGGCTATAACACCACAAATAATACACACCTTTATATGACTTGAATTGTCTTTTGACAGACGTAGCTAATTTATGTACTAGACATCGCATACCTGAAGTAAGCGACCCCTCTATTGCAATTATCTTGCTCCAGCACGTTAAAAAAAATCCCAAACTTTAGGAGCTGTACAATGAAACAGATTTAGAAATAATTGTTTTCTCTTGTCACTATTTCCATTATTAGAAATGCTTAAAGTCCCATATGGGTTTTTTTTCTGCCAGTGAATCACCTCAGCCATCTTCAAGTGCAGTGAAGTATCAGGAAAGGAATAACAATACCACAGCACAGACACGTGTTGCAGAAAAAGTTAACCAGCTTTTCTGTCATGAACCCAAGATTCACATGCAGAAATGTACATGTGCTTCAGCACTTCTATTTCTGCACAAAACTATCACAGTTGTGCACCCACGAGTATTTTAGCTTCATGAACCACAGGCGGCTTACTTCTATAATTATAGACTCACATGTCCTAATGTGAATCCATTTTCCACTAAAACTAGATCTATTTCTTTATAATTTGACTGCATAAACCTCAATAACATTTTTCTGAGTAAAGGTACTTCTCAGAAATCCACAGTCGTTTTTCAAAATTTCCTGCATTATACACTAGTGTATTGTATAAAGTAATTGTTAAAAAGCACAGAACAATGCATCAGTGTTTCACATATCAGTGTTACACTGCAACTATAAAGAGATAAGTATTTGTTTAAGCTACTCACACTACATCTTTCCTAGCTGAAAGAATTATCTAAACCAAAGAAAATATAAACATCTTTGCCTAGAGATAAGGCTTCTAAATTTATTGGCCATATATACAGAAAAGCAGCCCAGCAACCTTAAATGTAAGGCCTGGCTTGTGAAACAGTGAACGCAGGAAAATTCATTTCACACCTTTAGTTAATTGCAGTGTACTTAAAATATTTTTAAAACACTTCCGTATGTGTAACTGTTGGTAAACATATTTTTATTTAGAGGACCCCCTTAAATTACAAAGTAACAGCAATTTTTTTCATTTAATTGACAGCAAGATATCAGAGGCTTAAAATACACAATGGAAGATCTCCAGTAATGAGACCTTTGAAAATAAGCTTTAGCAATCTGGAAAGAACAAGCTGGATCTGTCAGTGTGCAAGCCTGTACTGTTCCAACCACATGCAGTCACTTACCATTCAGCAAGAATTAGGATTCCAAAGAGGGGATGTACATCCCATCTGTGGCAAAAAAACCCCAAACCTCCCAGATACCTGGCCTTTCTTCTTTTCCCCAAGGTGGAAGGGAAAAGACTCCTCTATTTGTATTTAGCCCTGCTTGCAGCTCAGCAGAGGTACTGCTGCCTGCATTTCCTCACAAGAAGATACATGGGTTGGAAGAACATTTCTTCCTGAGGGTATGCACACTATGTCCTCCCCACAAGGAGCTCTCTCTGCTATCCAGTATAATTCTCTCTCTCTGAAGATGGTGCCTAAGTAAGCAACGCTAAGCTTGAGGGCTCCTTCTATAGAAAAAAAATACATGCTTTTTTGATGGAGCAGATAATTTTAATCATTTTCGAGATAAAAGAATGGAGTTCAGCCTACCAACACCAAAGATCAGAGTTCCAACCTCTTGTATACCTCTTTCCCTCACCTCTTAGATAAAATGCACACCCATTACCACAAAGAAGGTGAGAGACAATTAAGAGGAAAAGACCAAACAGGCACCTGCTCCTCCCTGGAGGTGGTTCTGGCTGTTTGTCGACCAAGGAGTCCTTCCCTCTTACAAGGCTTGGAGAGGTTTCCTGGCCACAGCCCCACTGCATCTTGGGGCAAAGCCCCCAAGAACATCAGCTTGTCCTTCTCTGACCACCTCCTCCACACAGCCCTCCTGCCCAGGTTTTCCTGCCGAGGAGAAACAAGGACCCAGCTCACCTGGTCAGAGCTCTGGTCTGGACAGCAGAAGCCCCAGCACTGCACACCTCATGCTAGCACAGACCCACTACTGCCTGCTGTTGTCCTCTGCGCTGTGGTATGTTCCCCTTTTCGTCTTTAACATAACTTGGTTTTAAGATTATCTGTTCTACGCTGGCCAGTAAATCCTGATGGGATAAGCTGCAAACCAGTTAGGACAGCTGGCTTGACTCGGCAGGGGATAGTTACAAGGAGTGAAAATTACACAGTCTTATGCACAAGAGGTAAAGGCACAAGAATTATAACCTAAAAAGAGGTACTGGAGGAGACCTGAAAGAGAACAGAGATATCCATAGGTAGCAATCACAGTTAGGATACTCTAATTTTGCATTTTTGACAGTTTAAATAAATTTGGCAGTTGCTTGCTGAAATCAGAAGGAACTAATTAAAATGTAATGGGAGCAATGACAGGAAGTTAGTATATTGGAGTCTCTGGTTTGGAAATGCAATCTTTGAGTACAACACCTAAAATATCTCTCATGAATTTGAGTAACCATGCAAAAACAGCTAAAAAACAAAGCCCAACTTAGTCACCAAACCACAGCGTTTCAGCAGCCAGGAAAAGGCTTCTCTAAATTGGTATTTTGTGTACATTTCAATGAAAGTTAGACACCCACGTGCCAGTATGTGTGCAAGAGGAGATGGCAGCATTAAAGGTAACATCAAATCAGCAATATCGTGAATCTTCCTAAGCCTTACTAGTAGTTCTGTCACAGTCATACCAGGTGGAATAGGACTAATCCAGCCTCTGGCTGAATAATCCTGGGGGTCCTGCAGGTGACAGAATGAAGGAGTACTACCAAGCATGCAGAGACAGAGGTGAATGTGGAGGTGAGAGCTGTTCATCCGTGAGGGGCACTGTGGTGGGTGATAAACTCAGCTGACTCAGAGACATTCACCCAGGCAACCCCCAAACCATTCTGTTTCCTTCTTGCTTTGGCACTGGGAACACAGGTGGCCCCATTCACTTTTAGGACATGTTTTTCCAGTGATGTTCAACGTTACGGTGGCAGTGACTTGACTTTACTCCAGTACAATACCCTAATGTGATTCCTTCCTAAAATATTAACAGCAGAAAGAGGGGTTAGAAAGCAGAGCCAGCAACAAGGTTGCAGGTGAGTGCACAAACATGCAGCTTTAAAAAAGCTTAGGAAAAAAATACCAGCTTTATCTCCCTAGAGCAACATTCCCCCCACACAGGCATTGCTTTAAACTTCTTCTGTCTCTACTTACTGTCTCACACACCACTAGCGCTATCCAGTACCTTGCATCTGAAATAAACTCTGGTAGTTTTCCACTTCAAGAAAGAAGCTGAGAGAGGGAACTCCACTTGTACACCGTGTTGTTACAGAAACAAACTTTTCTCACAGTGTCCCTTCCACACTCCAGATCCAACTGCTGTTTCAAACAATAGAATAAAAATAATAATAAAAAAACCCACACCAGAAGTTTGCTGATTGACAGCCACCTCATTATCACGTGTCTTGCTTTTATCATTTCCATCAGACTGTGAGGAAAAAGCACTAAGCACTGGGGTTGTAAAATATCCCTAAGTTGTTTCTGTACCAGTAACAAAAGGTTTGCTATTGATCCAATTTTGTTATGGATTGCTAATTTACAGGCTGGTTTAAGAGAAACACAGTGGTGACAGGACCTTGTTTGTCCATGATAGCTTACACTGCTGCAATCTTGAGTGGTGTATTATGGTGTTATTTATGTTCTCTTAAGTGGCAATTAGTCTGCCTAGAAATGTGGAACATGCACACTAGCATGTTAACAATCCTTTCTCTCAGAGAGGTGATAAAGGCAATCTACAAGCTAATGAGGATGCTATACTAAAACATGTGATGGTCACATCTGGGAAGCTGTTTAGTAAGTTCAAATGCCAGCAGGGAAAGATAAAAGACTGCAGCAAAGCAAGATGGGCAAATGAGTTGTATTATTTGGACAGTAACAAAGAGAGAACAGGGACTGTAGTGCTATGAACTGAGCTTCAGCACCAATATTAAGGAAACAGTCTCTGGGTCACAGAAACAAAAATGAGGAGATGAAACCGAAGACAGTAGAAGCAGCACAGCATGGGACATCACATAATTGCAAGATCTTCTGGGCAAAGTCCCGTCCTCCTTCAATGAAAATGTAATTTTGTTCTGCTGCCCTGTATTTGGAACTTCTATACTGTGTAATAGCAATTTTGTCATGGTGACCAATTAAATGCATCAAATTGCATCTCACTTACCCACTCCCTTACTCTCCCGATGCAGGATAAATATATCAGGTACAGAGAAAATGGCTACCCCCAAAAATGGGCTCACTGAAGAAGTTCTTCACCAGGCAACATTCACTACTGGGATGCCACACAACACATCTTCCACTGATTCAGATCCTCCTTACCCACTATCACTAATGGCAGACCAAAGAGCAAGTAAGGAGGAAGCCCTACTGCTAGCCAGACACAAGGTTGCAGGGAATATACTAAAACAGATACCAAAGACCATTCAAACAAACAAACAAAAACACCCTGATGATATCACCATATTAGATTACATCACTGCCGCAGTCCCTTTTGGTATCTCACTTGTGCTTCTTCACTTGTTTGGGTTATGAACAGATGCCTGCTATCCCACTTCTACGTGCACATCTAAGACTGATTCTCCCACGGGGTTGCCCCTCTCTCTTTCCACAGTAATTACAGAGGGAGACTGAGGCATCTCAGCTCTGCATGGAAGTGCCTTGGTCAGGTTTCATGGTTTAGGAGGGATGAACTCCATACTGTTTGGGCTATAAAATTCCGCCCCCCTCTACGTATGCACAGCCCTCACACAACTGAAGGCTGAACCCTTTTAGGGTCTACCTCAGTATGAACAGAAGATGATACTTCTAGAGTCAGCTCTCAGTTAGCTGGGACACAATTGAGAATGTAGGTTATATGATACATGGGCAGAGATTGTGGAGATTGGTGCTGTTCTGTGACACTTTTTCTGGACTCAAGCCAGCCTTAAAGAAATCAAGCCATGCACATAAACCAGGAAGCTTAGCCCCAGTTGTTGTTCTCTGCATGAACTTAATCCACTACCACATGATAATACAGTCTGCACAGTAATACCCGAATAGAAACAAAATCTCATTTCAAAATTTTAGAAGAAAAACAACTTTCTCATAACTCCTCTAAATGTAAAATCTTTTTGTTATTTCTTTCAAAATTCAATCTCAGCAATGGATCTTTACATTTTTTGAGGTTCTAGTGTTTTATCAACAGGTCATAGCAAGCAAGAAAACTTTCCCTGAGAATAGGTCCTCCAGTTCTCTGAGTCATTGCAGTTTTCCTTATACATTGCAGTGGTAGGTAACCATTTCCAATCAGCAGTATTTTTATGAACTGACATTTTATCTGAAGAACATATTCTTGCCATCATCTATGCAAGTGCTCACTGGCCTGGGAATAATAATGCAGATACAAAAGCAGTTGTACATGTATTCCCACTAATCCATGACTTCACATTACAGTATTAATTCTGCTTTTAGTAAAGGTGAAGTTCCTGAATCCTGACCCTGAAAGGGGGGAATCTCATGTGAGGAAAATACACTTATTTGCAGGAAATTCATATTTACTTATCAATACCAAATAAACGTGCTTTCTTGCACTATCCTACGTTGTTCTTTCCCATTAGAATCAAGGACACACATATGTAGAATATTCATTATATTCAAGGATCAGTAGTCAGTTGGTATCTTTATCCAAGCTTAAAAAGAAAAAAGCGTTTGATAGCATCTGGGGAAAAAATTGAAATGCTTCTAAAAAGCCAAGATCTGCTGCTGTTCTACTACTGAATGTATTCATGCACCTTAAAATAGATATGACACTCAGTTTCGGTTGGTGTCCATATCTCCCGGTCACTAGATAGTGCTGTGAGAAGTCTGCATTATTTGTAGACATAGGGAGAGTTTTAAATGCCGATCCTAAAAGATCTGTAATTTTGCTGTATGGACACAGAGGATGCAAGGATATGATCATAAGCAACAAGAGATGTCACCAAGCCTCCTTATGTTCTTTTTCTATCAGGCATTTGGCACACAATGGCAAGACACTCACAGGCAGAGGTCATTAGACTGAGTTTGTCCTGTAGCAGTGTCTTGTAGTGAGCTGAGACAATTGCTAACATCATTTATATGACATGCAAATCCCTCACTGGACATTGATTTTTCCCCTATTCTGATTCTCTCCCAGTACGTACTAAAGATACCTTAGGCAGGAAGACTCAGATCCAGATCTCAAGACTGCCAGGATCCAGGTGTGCTCAAGGTCACATGAATAGAGTAGTTTGAAAATAATTATCAAAGACCGGTGCATTTTAATAAATGCACACTTGTGTGTTTTAAGAAAAATGGAGAATATTTGTAAGAATAATTGTATATCAAAAGAGAGAAAGAATCAAAATAGAGAATGTAAGTCTTCTCACTGATTTCAATAAACTTTGTATCAAGTTTTGATGTTCAATTTCAATGGCCATCTTTACATACATTGGAGTCTACCTTACTCCATGGATAGTTTTGTTTGATCTGGTGGAATTAGCACAGACATATTTCTTATTCTGGAGAAGTTCTGAAAATTGACTGTTGTTTGAGGTCTTCCACAAATACTGATCTTCCTTAATCTTACTAGGTTTCTTCCCAAATTTGAAGCTGAATTCAGAAAGACTACTTCAGCTTACCATGTCAGTTAGAGGAGGCACCACATCATATGCCATAATCCAAGTTATACTAGCTTTGAACTTTAAACCTTTACCTATCATGAATCTTATCAGAGACAGCCGCCTTCTAGTAATCAAGTGCCTTTGCTTATTTTCATTTTAACTGTCTTTCCTTATTGCCAATGTACTCATTTAAGATGGTCCTAGAAAGAGTTGCCTTTAAAATGCAAATGAAAAATTTACTCTGCCTGGGGTTCTGGAGGTTATCATATATGCAAAATTACTGTACTGATTGGAGTTTAAATTTTGTAGGGATTTAAATACAACAGACTCAAAGTTCATTGGATAAAGGCAGTTTATCATTGATCAAGCAAATACAGAATTAATTTCTAGTATTTTACATAGGAAAAAAAGAGACAGAATGGAAGAGAAACAGATATGCTCAGCTGTGTGGTAGGTGCAATATATTGAAGCTTTGCCAAAGTCAGGGCATGCTAGCACAAAAACATTTGGCATAGCCAATAAAACTGTGTGCAGGAATCCCAGGAGATTAAAATTTCAAATTTCATATTTTTATTAAGGGAGGTCTTTATTAAAAAGTAAAAAACATCTTATGGAGGTAGACTAAAACATTACAGTCACAGCTCACAGAATGTTCTCTTTACTGATAAACATCTGCAAGAGCAGAATTACCCTGAGCTGTGCAACAGAGCACACAGCCACGGTGTGTCCGCCTGGTGTTCTAATACATCTGGCGGCTAATTAATCTCACCAGATATAAAAAGGTTGTGATGTTGCATCCATATTGTTCACATTCCTCTAGGTGCTGTCAGGGCCTTCATCACAGCAGTTTCCCAAGGCCAAAACATGTTTCCCCAACCAATCAAACTAGAGGAGCAGGCACAGCAGTTCTGGTTTTCAGTATTAAACTACAAAGTCAACAAGACTTGATTATACAAAGATGGTTTGTTCACTGTTTGTACAGACCGTGAACCTGTACCTTTGAACTCAATAGCAGTTCTACTGTCATCTTGAGAAGAAGCAAGTACAGAATAAACAGGCCAGTATGATCATTTGCTGGTCTCATCACTTGTTAGGAAAAGAAGAAACTTATTTAAAGAAGAAAAAAAAGAGTTTGTGGACCAGGAAGTATAAAAAAAGCAAGATGATCTGCTCATCGATACTGCATTAGGTCTTTAGAGTTAGCTACCATGGCTAGTTGACTCTATTTATTATCAACAATTAGGTTTTTAGAACTTAGCAAAACCCTAAGAAAAAAGCAAAAAAGAATCAGACATCATGCTTTGTCTAATGATAGGAAGCCAGATGGAAAAGAGCTATGATAACAAGCATCTTATAATTTCATTACAAAGAACAAACCCTCTGTTGAATGCTTGGGCTCCTTAGTCAAATGGACTC
>VYZW01045018.1:0-12471 GCA_013401315.1 Balaeniceps rex | reverse complement strand
AGAAGGGACACAAAGTTCCTATTCACCTGCATGGAGTGGTGTAAGTAACACGGCCCAGATACTGCAGCTAAGTATGTTTTAAATTTGAATTTGTTATTACTCTATTACAATACAAATAATTACCACTTACACTTGAAAGCATTAGCATAGTAGTAGCCCTGTAATCTCCACCTCAGCTGTACCAGTTTAATTTCCAACTGCTTATCACCTGGAAGGATCTTGGAATCTGAAATGCAGTGAGTTAACAGCACAGCCAAAAGACTTTTCCCTAACGACTTGATGAAGTGCTGGTATGAGCAGACTGAAAGGCTCTCTAGGCTGTACGAGAGCCTACACAAAAGGACATAAATGTCTGGGCACCAGTTGACAGCTTCTGAAACGCCTTTGCTCCTGACAGCCGAAATGTTTACTTAGAATGAGAAGGACTATTGAGATGTGGATCAGGAGAAGAATCTACCTTGAGGAAAGAGCATCAGGATACAAGCCACTAACCAAATTTTGTTCTTTTCACCTATTACCATGAATTTCAGCACAACAATACTGAAGCTAACTTTTGGGTTTAGCCATTGTTCTTTGTCCTATGTCTTTTTTGGAAATTCCACATATATATATATATCCCTGCAGGTATGCATGATCACAAAGGCTCTACTTTAAAAGCTACAAATCTGTTGCTTTAGCGTTCACCTGAATATGCTAAGCAGCTTTCTGTTGTCTTTCATTTTATAAATATACTGGGTCAGTAGATGAGAAATAAAAATGAAGGTACCGAGGAAGTGAAGATCTTACTTTCATCAAAGTAAAAAACCAGCAGCTGCTGAAAAGTATTGAACATCAACTCAGCAAAATACAGAAAAAAAAATCTGAATATTCCACAGAGATGTAGAAGTACCTTACGGCACGCATCTTCATTGCACAAAAATACATTTTTTAAATTAAAATACCAGTAGAAAACAAATACGTATGTTAGATATAGAGCTCACCTGTGTCCAGCCCCCAGCAAACCACTCCACTTTACCAGCACAGGGTCCATTATTACAGGGAGTCGTTTCAGAGGGTCTGTTATTGCCACAGCCTTCCAGAGGCAAACTGCTGACGTGGTTCGTCATACAAACCACTGAACGCGTACGGACTCCGTCACCACATTCTGCAGAACACTGGGGAGCAAAAGACAGAACATGTTCACTAGTCTGTCCTCCAAACTGCACAATGAAATGAGGAGAAGCAACAATCACAAAAAGTAAATTAATTTATGCAAGTCGATTATTATTACTTGTCATTCAGCTGTAGCAAATCATCTTACAGTTTCCTACTTTTGAATACACTACAAGTAGTACCTGTCCTTTACAATCACAAATGAAAGAAACTGAAGGATTAGGGAAGAAAGAAATCTACTTTTTATAGCTTTTTATTAGCTTTCTTACTTTTCCTTCCTTCTTCCTGTCTGTAAATTCTTCCAGTTTTCATTTTATTCAGCTTTTCGCATACCAGTTAACAGATCCGAGAAGGGTTAATTTCAATAAGCAGCTTTTCAGACAGCAGTCATCTTTCAGCCTTTGAATTGTTCTATGAGTTTCTCCTCGGACCATTCAAGCTGTCAGCCAGGTGAACTCTCACACTGGTTAAAAGGAAGAGGCTAGGAAGACTCTGAGGGCTGTGGCATTGGTAGTAAAATGACTGCATAGCACAGCCTGGAACTTTTCCATATAAAGAGTTGACAGAGTAAGAGAACACAACAGAGTAGAAAAATACAGAATTTTTTGACAGGTGGTTTCAAAAGATCCAGGTAAATCCTCAGCAAATTACTGTACCTAGCGCTAATTATTGCCCAACCTGTTTCAGTTGTAAGCTGTTAATTAGTTTTAGCAGAAGAAGTGGCCGTTGAATTTTATGTAAAGTCAATGTTGCTTTCTAATGATATGACTTCCCAGTAACTAACCTTCCCCATTCTCAACTTTTCACTGCTAAATTCTGAAAGCTCTTAATAAATAGTAATATGCAGATTCGTATGTCACATATTTGGAGATAGTATGCATGTCATCCATAAACCACACAGGATAAATTCCATTTACGCCCTTACAGTTGGGTCATTCGTCTCCTTCAGTGGGATAGTCTCCGATATTCCACTGCTCTGGGCATCATCAAACTATTGACATTTAAAAAACAGAAACATGCCAGGGAAATCCATTCTTGTGTTAGACTGGTTTTTTGTTGCTTAATTCTTTCTTAATCTTCCCTTTCTTTCTTTTTCTTTTAAAATGCATTTGGCATTTCATGTCTAGACCATTAAAATAAAGAAAAACCCAGGTGCAGCTCGCTGAAAGATATGTATATAACTGAATTTAAACAATTACAATTATATTACACATGCAAAGAAAACCACAAATAAGTATGTAGTATATGGGAGAAAAAGATGCATTTGATTGACGTTTCAGATTTTATTTTTAATATACAGTTTAATTACTTAGGAGAAACTGTGTTACTTCCACAATGAACAGTACATTCCTTGTGAATGAATGTAACTCTGTATTGGAACTTTTTTTTTTTTTAGTTTTATTGAATAAAAGTAAGAATGACTCAAAGAACTGGTAATGAGACACAGCATTGACCACTAGCTTGATTTGGCTCCCATCGGTAATAATGTAAGGGTTCACACACAGTAGTTCAACTACAGAACAGCAGATGCCATGATAGCACCACTGTTAACAACGGGATTAACCAATACAGTCATTCATCTTCTCAAGAGAGGGACCAGTGACTGAATGTACAATTGGTTGCAAACTACTCTTTACTCACTTGCACTGAAGAATACTGGTTATTCGTGTGAAACATGTAGTCATGTTATATTTATTCCACAGATACAGTATAGAAAAACATTTTTCCTATCAGCAAGTTGGTTTCTTTCACAAGATGTTCAAATAGAACAAATGCAAAGCTTTACTGAAATGGAATCCCTAGAAAACTAAAAAAGTGATTCAACTTTTTACAAGTCAGTTTTTTAACAAACAAAATAAAATTTTTGAATAACTAGAAAGTCAGAATTTAAAGAGATGCTTATGTACTCCACAGGAATAGGAAAAAGTTGCTCATAGTTTGGAATGGTTTATTCCTCCATCTGCAAGACTGAATAATTAAGCTTCTCTTAAGTGATGCCTGTAAGTAACATAATGAACCTTTTTTTGTTGGTGGTGCACAACAAAATTTTCCACTTTCACGTAGATATGTAACATATACTTACCTCCTCAGCAAACCAGGTTTGATGGCTAAGGTCTTTTCAAAGTAAACTGGCAAAATCTTGAAAATACAAGAATGATGTAAATTGTGCTAGTAATGAGCATTTTCCTGTTTATGTAAACTAAAACTAAACTAAACTAAACCCATTTCAAACAGTCCGCTCCTAGGTAAATGGACTGTTTAACTGAGCCCCATAAAATGGCTACCTTTCAAACCCACTGTACAGAAATAAATTTTGTGGCTGTTCATATTTTATCCTTGGCAAGTATGTTCAATTACATTATGCATAGAGAACTATGCACATACTCTGCAAATACTCTTCTTATTTCTAAATAATTTTCATTTGACAATCTAATTTGCTTTTCTGCTTTGCAAACCAGAGCTGGGAACAAGTTTAGCCTATAAAGTCATCCAGAAAATCTCCATAGTCTTATGTTTTAAGTGATTATGCATGAACTAGGCTTACATATCCAATAACAAAGGAAATACCAAATGGGAAGGTATAGGGTTGCCCCACCCTCTGCTGCAAGATTTTACTACAGATTAACTACCCTCAAAGGATTTACAAACCAAACTTAAACCTGAACGTTTCTGCATTAAGTATTTGGTTTTTCATGTTTTTTTCTTCCTTCTAGTAAAATCTTCCATGTGAAAGCCATGATTTCCAAAGGCCAAGGCAGGGAGTAGGGAGTGTTTGGATAATGCATCCTCTTCCTTTGGTTTTCACAACTGACACACCCACTACTTTCAATTTTGTGCCATTGATTTGTTGCATTAGTACATAGTAACTGCCATACCCTAACATTGTATGACATGAGGAACTTTCACAAGCTGCAACTTTTCTGTTCTGGTCCTATTATTAAAGATATTTTGTTTCACTGTCTGTTTTAATTGGCAGAAATTCCTCAGAAACCTCAGTCTGTGGAACACCCTCCCTAGTTTTAAGGAGTCTGCCATTTCTCCTCTTCCTGAGGTCCTTCCCTCCTGAGTTCAGTTTCAGAAGCTTTCCATTCCCATTAAAAACTAAAAATATCCCCACCCCCCAATCCAGTGCTCTGATAGTTGTCAGAAAACAACTGTAACAGCAATCCAATAAGGCTAGTTCCTGCAAACTTGGAAAACTCCAAGTGGAAGCCTGAATTTTTGTCACAGCCACAGGGCATGGTAGAGCAAAAAAACCCTTTAACAGTGTCAGTTGCCTTTCACTAATGTGCCAGCCCTACTCATGACCCTTAACCAGGGCAACAGACCACAAGAAAGAGGCAGCAGGATATCTACCAGAACTCCAGAGTCCTTTCACCCAGGTCTCAGCATCATCGCTAGCCTTAATTAAATTTTTAAATAACCATCAATTGACTTCCACTAAAACATCCCATTTGTGCAGGATTTCTGTCTACCACACTTAACTTTCATCATCTTAATTATTCCCCATGACATAGCACAGTTTTTTATGAATCATCCTCCTGATGTTACACTACTGCAAAAAATAAAAATGAAGATATATGTTTGAAATACATTTATGAAACTCTTTAGCATTATTTCACCTACTCTGAGAAAATCCCTTTCAGAAGGGATTTTAGAAGGATTATGTAACCTTTGTTTCCCCAATAATAAACTCGAATTGTATTTCAGAAGCTCACTTCTGCTGCAGTTTCAAGACTGGGGGCAGATTTTCAAAGGACATAAAACTGTTGAGAGCAGCCTTGATTTCTTAAAAAAAAAGGGGTGGGGGGAGGGGTACAAATATCCTTATGTATCACCAAAACACTTTTTGATATCTGGATTTAAATTATTTCCCTTTAGAGTGCATCTATGCATACAGTAGGTGCTGGATCAGAAGTCAGACTGTCCCTGTATTGAGTCTAGCAGATCCATGGTATCCTTCCAAGGTAACAAAAGTTTTGCAATATGGCCTTAGAATTTTTGGACAGTTCAGCTGGATCATGATTGCTTCTACATATGCACTGTTATCTTTACATGTAGTTGGTAACACTGTTGGTACTTACATATTACTAATGCTCTCTGAAGTAAGTAACATTAGGGAACAGACTTCTTCACTACTCTGGCTCATACAATAAACATCACTTGCCTGGAGAGCTGTAAGGACTTCTCAGGGCCTGAGTGCACCAATATGCCTTATTGGCCCTGACCAGCCTCACCTGGGGCCTCCACCCACACCCCTGCCCATGGCCGAGGGTCTCCATTTAACCTCAGCCCTGGTCCACCAGCCTCTGCCTGAGCTTTATCAGAGATGTACCTGTCCCCAGCCACAGCCTGTGCATGAGCCTCACTGATCCCTCACCCTTGGACTCACTTCCCAGCTCAACCTTGATGCTGCCTCATTACCGTGGACCTGCCCCAGGATCGCTGCCCTGATTACTGTCACTGGACCTGAGCTGTGGATTGATTTCCCAGCTTGACCTCAGACCTGCCTCATCACCATGATCTTGCCTGACAATCTGGACTCCCGTTTGCCCCTGCCTGCCACCTATGAGTCTGCCCCGCTGAGCTAACTGGGATACAGTGGGCCCTAGATGGCAAGGCTCCTCCCTGCCAGGCAGACTTTTATATGCTGATTTTCATCTAAACCAGCTGAATTGTGGTAAAGAAAGATCAGCTCTAGAGAAGCAAACAGAAATCTCTGTAGGTCTTGGCCATCCTTCTTTCAATGTCTCCTTCAAAACTCTCCTGGCTCTATGTTTCATTGCAAATCATGAAGTGAGTTATATATTTAGGCATAAAGAATGCAAAACTTCTATTTCCATATGATTCCCACATGAAAGCAATAGAAAGGGGTATTTTATCTTGTTTTCATTTTATACTGAAAACAAATAAACAGTGATAATCAAAAATAATGAAACGCCTGCACAAGCTCCATGGTTGTCTCTTTTCCTTTGTTTTTTTTCAGGATCCAGGAGTTTTATGCGACCTATCCAGATTTAACTAAAAAACAGTGAAAGAAGAGTGTGAGCTACAATATTCATTGGTGGTTCCGCATTTGACTGGTCAACAAACCCACTTGTACCTGTTAGGTAATGCTTTAGGATTGTGAGGAATAAAGTATTGATTTTTATGAAGCATAATACAGCTCTCTAATGGAAGATATTACAGAAGCATCGCTGTTGTTCCTTTTAATGAAGAGTGAAATCCAGAGCATGCATTTGATCTGGTTTGATTTTGTTCCCTGATCTGCAGCATTTTTTCTTTCTTCCCAAGATTTTATTTTGGCCTCAGAATCTCATTAACATCTAAGAATTGTTTGTATTTTGGCTTCTTTTCTAAGTAGGCTCTAAACATAAAATGAGAAACAAATGAACAGAGGAGATAGCAATGAGGAATAAACAAAAGTGCAAGAGAAGAATGCTCCATTTAGCTGGAAGGAAACACTGGTGAGTCTCCCACCGCTGTAAATCAGGAGGATGCAGTTTCCCGCTTCTGACCCATAGGAGAAGTAAACTTTCCAGCAATTAGAGCTGTCAAAGAATCAGTCATGTGAAATGTTTGCAAGAATCGCATCTGCTCCCATCAATCCAATTTTGTTGCTAAGTTCAGTAAGGTTCACCAGCTTTAGTCTACTGATTAATGGATGCAGTTTGGTGAAACTCTGCCGTTTTAATGCAGTATGACATCTTAAGAGAATTATGAGACAGGAAGCCATCTTTCTACCAACGCACGTAAAAATACCTCAAAAGTTTGTCCAGACTCTCTATAATCAAAAGGGATTAAAGATCATGTAGAAGACAAAGTCATGAAACTTAAGTTAATTCTCTTATTTATACTCGAGATAGAGCAATAAATGTAAGGACACGCACATACAAAGTAAGATGAGTCTCACTTTGCTGCTAGAGACTTTTAACCTGTAATCTTTCCCATTGAAATGAGTAAAAATTTCTGCTTCTCTCAAGATTGAGTCTGGGGGATATCAGAATATGGTGTTTAGATCTACTTCAAAGACAAATAACAGGGCATATACTTTTCAGGAAATAAGGGTTTGTTTCTTAAGGATGAATTGCTTTCCTTCCTTCCTTCCTTTACATGTTCCACCAGTGTGCACCTGGTAGCCATACAACTCATAAGCTTTGCAGTTAAAGTGTGCGTGTAACATACATACAATGGACATACAAGTTTTTTTAATTACTTAGGATTAGTTGTATGTATAAAGAATCAGCCTGTGCAGAAACTGAATCCAAGGTGGCCAATGCCATGGGGGGAAACAGGTGGGCCATAAAATACATATATTTATGTTGTGGAAAACAAGATGGGAGCACATGGCGTGAAGGCAGATGAGTGCTACTTACGGAGTAAAGCTACATACAGCCCACCCTGGGAAGGAGACACAACTCCTACACACAACTCTCTATGTACTCTGCAGGTTTTTAAGTGCATATATGTTGTATTGCAGAAGTTACATTTAGGGAAATTTACTGATACCATCTTCCAATTCAGAACCACAGAAACTATTAATGAAAATGAAGGCAACTAGCATGATTTTGCATCAATTAAAACTTTGCAAGGTTTCACTAAAATAAGAGAACCCAAAATCTTTCCACCAATCCTAAATTAGATCCTGTCCTTTTCTTAAAACTCAGATGTGACTATTCATCTCTTTCTCTCCCTGTGTTAAAGAATACCCTTGTCAAATTCTGCACAAATATGTATCACAGTTATCAAATCCTGAAATTTAACATCTGTTGGCAGCAAAGACAGTTGTAATTTTTACATTACTGTGTGTTTTCTTGATGTTTCGCTAATTAACCAAGGCTATATTGTAATGCCCCATGCATCACATAAATCTGGACATCGAAGTTTGATACATCCCTTGCTGAAAGAGAAAGTATGTGCCTAACCAATCTCTGACAGCCCTCTGGAAATCTCTACTTGCTGCCTGTGCAACAGTACACATTAAGCGTTTGCAAAATCGGTTCAGAAAAGTACAGGCCAGCCCTTCTCTTATGGCTGTAACCAAGTTTGAACTCAAACATTTCAAAGTTCCAACGTTCTCAAAAGTTAAGATAAGTTATTTTACCTCTCATTTCTAGCCACGGCTGAAATGTCAAAATACAATGGGAAAGACTGTTCTGTGGTATTTCCAGCTGGGACTTGAAGTAGGCATGTAATAAATCTCACAAAGAAGGTCTGTTCTTGTGAGATTTCCACCACAGTTTTGCGGACTCAAGAGGTTTGAACAAGCTTTCTTTAAGCATTTGAACTTTTGGCTGCTTATCAGAACCATTTGTGGCCGCCCATCGCTGATCTATGCTTATTGCTGAAGTGTGGCTTGGCTAAAAGTACTTTTTAAAGAATTGTTTGGGGAAATTACACATGCAAACTCCATACACCTGGGAATGCCCATTTCCATTCCATGACAGAATTCTCCTCTTGTTTTTCAATAGAAACGCACTCCTCTACCAAGAAAGAGAGACTTCTGATCCTAAAAAACAGCCCTTAAAAGGCACAATAAGAAAGCTAATGGCCAAAGGTCTGACTTTGCAAAGCTATTGACGACTACTATATTCCACCGACTTCCACTGGAATCACTGCCACTAAACGTCTCTGAACATCCAAGTTATAAAGTATGTGTGAACCTTAGAAGATTCTGCACATTCTAGCCCGAATCTACTTTTTTCCTGAAATAAGCTGTTCCTTTCATTCTCTTTGTGAATCAAACTCCAAACCCACTGCTGGCAGAAGTGATGGTGAATAATGCCAACTACAGTAGCAAGCATTTGGAAGAAATTAATTTGTACACTTACATAAGCTGAGAAGTTAACAAAATCCATTTGTTACTCTCTGACCCTAAAATGTTTGTGGTAAGAAAAAACTCCAACATTTTCCACATTACCTGCTTCACTTTTATGTCTCATTTAATACATAGAAATAAGCATAATAACATTCTACAGTCATAACTTTCAGCTACAAAAACTACTTTCAATTTTGCAGAGGACAAAATATCAATGTAGAATAATGAAGAAGACATTGATGCTAGAGTCTTCACTGGAATGAATGTGCTTTATGTGGTGGAACTGCACTAGCTGATAGTAGCTGGGCCAGCTTTTTCAAGAAAGATTTCTTTGAGGGTAGAATGCATTTTTCTCCCTTATTTGTAAAATATCACTTCAACAGCACTGTACAAAGAACAGCTCTACAAGCTAAAAAAAAAAAAAAAAAGGCACTGCCTTTTCCCCGCAGCAAAAACTTCGCCATTTGCACTAATATCTGTACTTTACCTGGTAACTTTCTGTCCATGCTATGCAAGAGCACACACTGAGTGAATAACAATTGGGAAAAAAGTTCAAATGACAACAAGAAAGATTTATTAGTGTATAATTTTTTTTTTCTTTATAATATCTATTTGAGTTGTCTGGAGGCTGAAAATTTTGCAGGCCTTTAATTGTAGCAAGAGTCTGATCAGCCTTTTTAAAATTATGTGACATAC
The DNA here is from genome assembly GCA_013401315.1 of Balaeniceps rex. Classification (NCBI taxonomy): domain Eukaryota; kingdom Metazoa; phylum Chordata; class Aves; order Pelecaniformes; family Balaenicipitidae; genus Balaeniceps; species Balaeniceps rex. Next base: position 2,804 of record VYZW01045018.1, on the reverse strand, counting down.
CAGGTACCTATCCTACTTGTGAAGTTCCTCCTCCTTCTCTGCATCTAAAACATGTGGAAAATCTTCTGAGTGTCCAAACTAATGCATAAACTATGAGGCAGGCATTCATACCTTTCAGAGATACTACCACAAAATGATCTAACAAATCCGTGAAGTTATAAATGTAATCTTACAGCTTCAGTGTTAAATTGTATTATTTGCCTGCCAAAACAACCAGTCAAAGAAAAGGGAAATGCAATGAGGATTTTACAGACCGAAGGCTCAACTTATCTACGGATGAAATTGACACGCAAGCATCCACAAGAGGGACCAAAACACCAGGCTTTTCTTAGCCTGTGTTTGTGAGCCTTTTAATGAAAGCATATAATGAAAGCATGTATCACTACTGAACAACAACTCTGAGCCCAGTCACGAAACAAGGTAAATCGCCACTGGTTTTATTGCTGTCATGCAGAGAATCTGACTCATTGGAATAAAAAAATACATCCATGTTCACAAAGTACAAAAGCCTGAATCAACCTTGCCTGAGTTTATGAAGTTGTTCCCCTCTTTTTGCAGCTACAGGATAATTGGTTTATGGCTTGAATTTAAACCCAGACATCAGGCTTCAAACCTCTGTCCCTTAAAAAAACAGTAGGGAAACTTCTGGAGTCTGAATCTTGAGACTCAGGGCTAAGCAAGGCAGAATAATAAATCTCAGCACACTCAGTAATTTGGGAAGTTCAGACACAGAGCCAATTCTAAATCCAGATGTTTGGCCGTGTACCCACATGCTTGCCCTTTCTATGCATTCTTGTATCTAACACAAACTCAAGATGCCCTTGGGATCATTAGTTTTTTGTTTGTTCTTGCCTGTTAAACAGATCAAGGATAAACATGGAAAAGAAGATAACTTCTTTTATGGCTGTACAGATGTATATTTTCTAATTCTGATGCACTTAAGTTGTTTTAGAAGATTTGGCAGCACAAAGATAATGAGAAGCCTTACCCTGTCACTCCACTCTGTAAGGAACCAGCTCTTAGCACAGGGACCCATGTCACAGTTCTCAATATCATTTGGCCGCAGCTTCATGTTACATTCCTCATCATCAACAATGTCTCCAAGGTTGCTGACACATTTCACATCTCGGGTCCTCTGCCCCACTCCACAAGGCACTGAACACTGTAACAAAAGGGAGGTTGCATCAGGACGCTATGCAAGAACTGCAGTTGTTTATCGGGGAGCTGGGAATGTGCAGCTCTTTCATTCCTGCTAAGACATCCACAGAAGCTGTAGAACTACTCTAGATTGCTAGGAATAGGGAGTAAAAATGCATTAGTAAGTTTTAAATTATATTCTCAGTCTGTAGTATTCTACAGTATACTATGCAGATACATTTGGAAAACAGAATATTAAACCCTATCTATAACAGGCCATGCTGCACCTTATCAGAATGAACTGCTGGTATTTGAATAGCAGGCTGACATATTCTGCATGATTTTGGTCTTGACCTATAAGCAAATATGAAGCAAGAGAAATGCAAGGAAACACAGCTTCTGAATCCGTTAGAGGTAAGGGCTGCCTTCTCCTGCTCTCTTTCATTCAACCTCAGAGAACACTGACAGCTACTGATATCTCTGCCTGATGACGTGAAGCATCCAGATCGTGAAGCAAGATGGGAACATGATTTTCTGCTGTGTACGCATGAAATGTTTTGATGAGTCCTGTAAACACTCTAGAATTAAAGGGGAAAATCTCTGGGAATGTGAAGATTAAAAACTGCAGTACCTGCATACAAGGGTACCTAGCAGAGCTTCCAAAGGCAGCCTCATTGTTTTTTCCTTGCTTTTGAATGCTTAATCATGTCTACTATATTCACATGTCAAAGTTATTTATCATGTATATATTGGGTTTGCATGGCAAGGTTTTGGGAGCAGGGGGGCTACAGGGATAGCTCCTGTGAGAAGCTACCAGAAGCTTCCCCTATGCCCCATAGGGCCAATGCCAGCTGGCTCCAAGATGGACCCGCTGCTGGCCAAGGCCAAGCCCAAGCCCATCAGCGACGGTGATAGCGCCTCTGTGATAACGTATTTAAGAAGGAGGGGGAAAAAAAAGAACCTGCACAACTGCAGCCAGAGAGAGGAGAATACGTGAGAGGAACAACCCTGCAGACACCAAGGTCAGTGAAGAAGGAGGGGCAGGAGGTGCTCCAGGCACCAGAGCAGAGATTCCCCTGCAGCCCATGGTGAAGACCATGGTGAGGCAGGCTGTACCCCTGCAGCCCATGGAGGTCCACGGTGGAGCGATATCCACCTGCAGCCCATGTAGGACCCCACGCCAGAGCAGATGGATGTGCCCAAAGGAGGCTGTGACCCCACAGGAAGCCTGCACCAGAGCAGGCTCCTGGCAGGACCTGTGGACCCATGGAGAGAGAGAGAGGATCCCACGCTGGAGCAGGTTTGCTGGCAGGACTCATGAGCCCGTGGGGGACTCATGCTGGAGCAGTCTGCTCCTGAAGGACTGCACCCTGTGGAAAGGAACCACGCTGGAGCAGTTCGTGAAGAACTGCAGCCCGTGGGAAGGACTCACGTTGGAGAATTTCATGGAGGACTGTCTCCCGTGGGAGGGACCCCACGCTGGAGCAGGGGAAGAGTGTGAGGAGTCCTCCCCTGAGGAGGAAGGAGAGACAGAGACAACGTGGGATGAACTGACTGCAATCCCCATTCCCCGTCACCCTGCACTGCTCTGGGGGAGACGGGAGCAAAGTTAAGCCCGGCAAGAAGACAGGGGTGGGGGGAAGGTGTTTTAAGATTTGGTTTTATTT
>VYZW01045016.1:312115-326913 GCA_013401315.1 Balaeniceps rex | reverse complement strand
TGCAGCCAGCGTCACAGGAGCCCTGCTGGGCTCCCTTCCGCCTCCCTACAATTTGCTGCCCGGGATGCAAAGGGTGAGGGAATTTGGAGGGAAGTAGCTGGGGATGAGAATACAAAGCAGCTGTTAAAGTTGTGCCAGGAGGATGTTACCCACTGCGGGGAGGGGCGGGATGCACTGGGGCACCCTGCCTGCCCCCCCAAGCAGCACCGGGTTGGGAAGCTCGTTACAGAGGGGCGTTACCGGTGGCTTCATTGTAGTAGACGTTGATCCTCTCCAGCTGCAGGTCGCTGTCCCCGTGGTAGCTGCCCGTGGGGTCGATGCCGTGCTCATCGCTGATGACCTCCCAGAACTGCGGGGACCGGGGAGGGGGGGAGCAAGAGCGGGGGGGAGTCAGCGCCGCCACGCTCCGCCCGCGCCCCCTGCCCAAAGCCCCGCGACGTGGCGCGCAAGGATTCGCCGCGCGTGGGGGCGGCCCCCGCCAGACGCGGCAGCTACCGCGCCCCTCACCCCCCGCCCATTGCCATGAGAGGTGTGGCACCGGCTCGGCGCCCCTTCCCTCCACCCGCCCGGGACCCCTGCAGCCCGCGAAGAGCGGACGGATGGCAGGTCTGCCCCCCGCCACCCAAGGCGCACCGCGCCCACGTCGCGGAAGCCCCCCACGTTCCCGCGCCAGGCGACAGCTGGGAGCCGCCCCACACAGACCCTCCCGCGGCGGGGCGAGCCCGGCGGTGGTCCCCAGCGGGAAGGCGGGCCCTCCCGGCAGCGCTCTCCCCGGGACGCGCGGAGCCCGGGCTGAGCGGGCACCGCCCCGGACCCCGGGGCAGACGGCCAGGGCGCCAGCCCGTACCTTGGCGCCGATCTGGTTGCCGCACTGCCCGGCCTGGATATGCACGATCTCACGCATGCTGCCGCTGTCCCACGCTGCCCCGCCGCCGCCGCTGCTGCTGCTGTCTCTGCCGCCCGTTCCCGCACTCGCCGCTGCAGCGGCCGCGCCCCGTGCCGCCCCTTAAAAAGGGCGCCGCGCCCCGCCCCGCCGGTGACGTCATGCGGNCCGGTTCGCCGCTGACAGCGGGGACAAAGGCGCGGAACGCGGCGGTGGGGCGGGCGCCCTGGGCCGGGGGATCAGCTCGGGGAGCCCTTTACCCGGCGAGGGCCCCGCCCGCCCCGGGGCTTTGTTGGCCGCCCAGGTATTAACCGGCCCCGCCGCCGCCGCTGCTGGCGGCCGCCGTCCCTCCGCCCTCCCGCGGCCGCCGCAGCCTTTTGTTCCCCGAGACGAGCAGCTTGCCCTGCCGCAGCAGCGGGCGTTGCCGCGAGGGCGGGGTGGAGCCCGGCGGCTGCCCCCAGCCCCCGCCCCCCGCCGGTGCCTCCGTTCATACGGCGCCGGCGTGAGAGACCCGTCCCCGCGGGGCACCACCAAGCGCCGGTGCCTGCCGCCCCTCTGCCTGCACATGCCCGCGTCGGCGGCCGGGAGCCCCGCGCCCTGACCCGGTTCATCAGGACGCGGGTGGGCTCCCCCCCAGCCCGGGCTGTGCCGTGTAACCTCTCGTCCGCCCACCCTGCCCTACAGCCAGCCGTCCCCCGAGCGACCCCCGCCTGCCGCTCCCCCGGTGCCGAGCTCGGCTTCTCTTTCTCCGCCTAAAAAGGTCGGATTTAGTCCCCGTGACTGAGCCAGGAGCCTCTCTCTTGCAAAGCGATCGGCTCCGCGCTGTCCCCCGTCCAGCTGCGGCCACCAGCGACCCTCAGCCAGACAATAGAGAACGCGGGTGCTGCTGCCCAGGGACCGGGGGCTTCGGGGGCGGGGAGGCGGATATTTTCCCTGAGCTCCGGAGCAATCGGGTCTTGCGAACTCGCAGCACTTTGTCGCTTCGTTGCGGATTTACCCACGGTGGGGGATGAAGAAAGGCGAGGAGCTGCAAAGGGCGGGGGGGCAAGGGAGGGTTGAACATGTGCGCCCTAGAGATGCTTTCCCCGCTTTATTTTCGAGCAGCCCGGTATGGCACCGCGGTCGTTAGGAGGGCCGCAGAGCCGGCGGGCAGGGCAGATGCCCATGCCGCCGGAGGCGGAGGAGGATGTCGGCGGGAGGAAGAGCACGGAAGGGCGGCCTTTGGTGTGGTCGGCGCGGCGTGTCGGCTCCTCATCGGTGCCGCCTGCTTCACACCGCAGCTTCTACGAGGGTGTGCGGCGACGGGGGGGAGCGGCTCCCCCGGGAGCCTGCCCGGAGCCCCGGCAAGGACGGGCAGGCTCCCCGCAGCCAGCGCCGGGCGGTACCCCACTAAACCCGGTTTTAGTGACCCACTATTTTAAGGCTGCAGCTGTTCTAGAGCTACAAAGTTCATCACCATCTCCAGCAGATATTTCTTCAACATACTCTTTCCTTTGTTCTGTCCATGTGCCAGTCCCCCCCGATCTTTCTAACCTCGTTTATGCAGATCGATAACCCTGCCTGTGGATCACTCCAGATCTGATTTTACATTCTTCCCAGGCAATCTGCAGAACAACCCGGTTTCGTCTGATTGATATGCCAAAGCATCCACACCTTTCTTTTGTTCGCCTGACGGGGAGAAGGCATCCCAGCTCCGAAAGGGGATGCTGGAAAATACACTCTCAGATTTGTCTCTTCTGTAGTGATTTTGAGGAAAATAAATCTGACCACTTGCACTCCCTGTAAAATCTGTTTTTACTGGTCTAAGCCAGGAGCAATTTAATTATTTGGTTGACTACACTTCACAAACAATGTGTAGCTTTAATTCCAAGCGAACATTTTTTTTGTGGCATGTTAACTGCATAATCAACATCCACATCTATAATTACTTGTTTAAAAGTAACTCCAGTGGACCACTGACCGCTTCAGGTAATGATTCAAAGTAATGCCAGTCTTTCCCATGGCTGCGGTGGGTGTGCTCCCGAAAACACTGTCGCAGCAAAACTCAGTTACAGCAGAGCTGGTGCAAAATACAGGTACCGTGAGCACTCGCTACTATGATTTCCAAGTATTCTGCATATCGTACAGTGCATATTAGTTATTTGCTAGAAGAATTATTGTCATTTCAGCAAGAAAGGGAGTAGCCGATTTTACACATCCTCCATACCCATGTTAAGATCATTCCTAACAGGTTGAAGCTTCAAAGGAAGCCATTTTAAAATCCAATTCAAGCAAAACAGATTATTAACACTGGCAGAAAGAAACCCGCCCCAACTGCTTTATCTTAAAATAAATTAATTCATGTTTTTCAAGGACGGGGGGGAGGTTCAGGTGTATCTTCTGTATAGAACTTGTTGAGACTGGAAGAAAAAAACCCACGTGAAATGCTGATTTCTAAAAAAAACCCCTGCATTACTGGGGGATGAGGGAAGAAATCCAGGTCTAGCTTTTCTGCAGCCCCTGGACAACAGCCTTTAGAGGCAAACAGCAGCCATTCAGATCACTTCAGGAGACTTCAGACAAGGTCCAGCTTAATTCGAAGGTAAGCATTTGAAACAGAGGGTTTCCCAAAGGTCCAGCGTATCTTCTTGCAAATTACTTGCTGGGAAATTAACTGTTCAGCTGTTAGCTGCCGGTGCCTCTCTCTCCCCTCTCTGTATTTGCCTCACATCGATGTGTCTGTCAGCGCAGCCCCTGCCCCAGCCCCGGGCCAGCCCTGGCTGGATTCCTCCATCCCCAGTCTCCTCGGCAACCAGCCCCCGGCTCCCGGCAGAAAAGAGCTGCACAAAAAAGAAAGGAACAAAAAACCCCTGCAACGTTTTCACTCGCCCGGCTGATTTCCCAGGGTGTCAAAGCAGCACGGCTGTGGGAGTGCAGAAACGGCGGCAGGGTGGGTGAAATGCCGGCTCACAGGGTTATTCCGCAGCCATCCTTCCCAGACATACAAGAGGAGGAATAACATGACCTCAGTCAAGAGTTTGTTTAATGAAGCTCAGAGTCCAATGTATCCTCTCCCCCCTCGTTTTCATGGTTCCCGTCATCCCAGCTGCAAGGTTGGGTGTGATCGCTGTCAGAACCTCTGCCTTAAGCTACTGAAGTAGTCACTGATGAAAGTCCCGACTCCCTTGCAAGATGCAGAAGGTTGCAACAGCCAGCTAACAAAAGCTCAAGGGAAGGACATTTTACTTTATAATAGGAAATATGTGCATTTGTATGTTGTACTGCAGCACAGTTTGTGGGTCATTAGAAGGTTTTTCCTAAAGAAATACTTGCTCTTCCTTTCAGAAAACATGCGTCCATCCCATGGCTCAGCATCCCATTTCATGGGTCATGTCCTTGTCTGTGGCTCCTCTCAGAAGGACATGAATGACTTAAAGACCTTGAAATTATGCCTAAACCCCCAAGAGTGGCACCTAAGCTTTCTGTATCTTGAAGGGTGGGATGCTGTAGTATATAAAAATGAGAAAGAAGTTTGGACTCTTCTAAGTTGAGGTCCTACACCACAGACTAGGCTAGACAGATGACCTGTGTCTAGGGCAGGCTTATTAGGTCATTTAGGGCAAACCAACATTTTGCTCCTCAGCGTACATCATTGTTAACTCAGAGGAGGACCAGGGAGGGGCTGGCCGGGAGGACCCTGGGTACATTTGGGAGGAATTCAGGGTGGTGCCCACACAGAGGGAATATTTTGTATCTAAGCGAACAAAATTTTTGTTGGGGGTCTCCATTTCTGCACACCTTCTTGGTTTTTGCATATGGGTTGCTTGGAGGTTATACCAGTGGCTGGACCAGCCTCTGCCAGCTGGTGGGAAAGGACGAGAAGCAGACAAGGCTGGCAGCAGCCATGAGTGTGTGCTAACTGTGACCCTCGGTAGCCTTGCCCCCAACAAAAGTCCTGGCTGTAACATGGCGCAGCTGCACAGCCTCTGCCCAGGCTCTCAAGAAAATTGCTAAGCTATGGGAGTCAGCAGCGCAGCACCACACCCCATAAGAAAAGTGCAAATGCAGGCAGAGAGGGGATTATAGGAACACAATCATCAGTAGCTCAAGGACGGGAAGAATCCACACCAGCACGGAAAGCTGTGAGATCCTAAAGGAAGAAAACAGAGAGGTGGCAGAAACCTGCAGTGCGTCAACACTGAGGACACGTTCACGGGAGCAGCAAAGGCCAACCCGCCTCCCACTGCGCGCACCTGCTCAGCCAGCACTGCTGGCTGTCTCTGCCCATCAGTGCAATTCTTAAACCCCAGAGCTCATCAAAGCCAAGTACCCGGGATCAGTGGCAGGCTGTGCCCAATGAGACAAGCCCAGGATGGCCCAGGACTGGGCAGTGAGGAGTGGCCATGCCATCGACAGTGGCCCCACACCAGCCTGGCCACTGGGTGGGCTCTGGTTGCCTGACAAGCTCTGGCAGGTGAAGCCCCGGGCAGTGGCCATGCTGTGTCTGCAGCCCCCAGCCCACCCAAGCAGCACCCCAGAGGAACAGGTGCACCCCTCCGGTGCTGTCACGCTCACCACAGGGCCCCAGGGCCGGGGCTGCTGCCCCACAGCCCCCAGCGGTGCCACCCATCTTGGGGCATCCCTGGCCTCAGCACAGGTGAAGCCGCGGGCTGCTGGTGCAGCCATCTGGGGCTGCTACGCATCCTCCCCGCAACCAGCTTAACCAGGTCATGGGATTATTTTTTTCTCTTTTACTGCTGCTACAAGCCACTGTTTCTATCAATTAGTTAAAAATATGTGAATGTTTCAGTTTTGCTGAGAGCACCTCCCTGCTCACCAGTTACTTGTTATTAGACAAGCCAAGGATTGCTCTCGCGAAACAAAAGCTGGCCAGAACCCCACTTTGCACTCTCGGAAAGGAAAGCCCCCAGCCTCAGATTAAGGACTCTCACTGAGGCACCTTGTCAGCACAAATTACAGCAGTAAGAAGTCTCAAAGGAGGCTCTGAGGGTCACACAGGCACCACACGACACCTTTTGTGTGCATAGCACCAGGTATCGTGAACCCAGTCCCTGCTAGCGCATGCTGGATCCATCAGAGCATTATTTCTTGTTTTGTCTCATTCATACTAAGGCTTGCAGGTATGCCCTTATATAAACAAAATAATAATTCAAGCATCTAATAATGTCTCCAACCGTATTTGACAGATGAGACTATAAACCACAGAAGCGCAAAGGAGAGATGAAAAATGGTTTCCCTAATTAGGAAATTATTGAACGATGAGAAGCAAAGAGCAGGTAGGAGGCAAAGGGCAGTTTTCCTGCGATCGGGTGAGAGTGCTGATGAGAAATTGATCCACTCCCTAATAAATCCGCTTGCTTGGCCCCCAAACATGGCAAGAAGCTGTACGGATGCTGGGGTCCCCGAACCAATGATGGGAAGGCATTTTGATTCCTGCGTGCTCTGCTCTCCAGGCATAAATATTAATAAGGTTCCAGCCTCAGTGCTGGTGCTGATGCAGCTGTTTCTACATTCATGTGGAACAAATGCAGTAAATGCAAAAGAGCAAGGCATGAAAGAAAATATTCACTTGCTCGTCTGAGTTATTCTTGAAATCTGGTCTTGGTCCTTTCTTTCCTAAGCAGGATTTTTTTGTGTGCGTGTTCGGGCTGAACTGAGATCGGGCAAATTTGCGTAGCTTGAGGATCTGGTTGCAAATGGCAGCGTCAGAGGGTAAACGCGCTGGCGGACCCTCGTTTGCAGCCGTCAGGTCAGAATCTGGAACCGCAGCGATACAGAAGCCGCATGCCTAGCAAACGCTCCTGTTTGCTTTGATCCTTCTTGGTTAAACATCTTTTCTTTCCACCCCAAGGACTCATCCTTGAAACCCCGATAGCAACACTCTGCCCTGCATCGTTACCAAGCCGAGTTTCTACTACATTGCCTTGCTCGGCCGGCTAGGATTTGGTACATTAAGGAAGCAGGAGTCTTTGTAACCGGATTGAACAAAGCAATTTTTTCAAGGTCTTCTGCCACCACCCTGCTCTCTCCTCCCTGCAGTAATATTGCGGCTGGCAGCCCTGCTTGCTGCAAGGAAGAGTGTGCTTGTCAACTCGTTAACACTTTCTTTTTTCCTTTGCAAAAGGCATCGTTGTGCAAATGAATTGTAAAGATCTTATCAGGCAGCTGCTGTGGCTGCGCTCAGGTGCCTCTGATACGCATCTTTCAGAAGACTGGGAAGAAAACAAATATAATTTTGAAAGCTGAAAAAGAATACATGGCCCCAGATCACTCACATGTATATTAAATCTCTGGCTTACTGGAAAAGAGAATGACTGTTTGGAAAGATTTCTCTCTTCCCCGACACCAGTTGCCCTCCCGCGTTGGGCTGGAGGGATATGATCTGGGTGCCAAGAGCTTGCAGCTGAGAAAAGCGGGATTTGGGGGAGCTGCACAGGGCTCTGGTGTGCTGTCAGAACAGCGGTACAGCCTCTCTCCTGAAGGCAGGATTTACACAAAGGCTTTGATCATCCGGTTTATTAAAGCTGGAAGCATCCTCGCCGAGCTAGAACCGGCGGCAGAGAAGAAAGCGCTGTTTCCAGCCCTTCCTTCCCCTGGTGCTTTAAAGGCAGCCCTGCCGCTGGGATTGCAGCGATGGGGACGAGGTGGCAAAATTGGGGTGTGGTGACACAGGGCTACTGTGCCGGCGCTGACATTGTCCCTCGGGGTACGCGGGTGGCAGGCGCTTGTAGGGGGCTGCAGGGGAGGGAGGGGGTCAGTCTGTGCCCACGGAGCTGCATCGGTTTCACAGGCTGAAGCCTCATCTCCACACGGGTGGGGATGCAGGTACGCGAGCAAGCCATCCGGCGGTAACTCAGGAGCCCAAACTGCAGCATTTTGGACAACTGCTAAGTCGAGTTCATCGTTATGAGCTTTATCTTCAGCTCACAGGAGCTAGCAAGTGTTTTTTTTCAATTGATTTCTATAGAGACTGGCTCAGATCCTGAATCTATTAAAGAAAGGTATCACTCCCAAATGCCATGAATTCCTCTATCCTTCCCTCTCCTCCTATTTTCCCATTTATGGTTCTCTACAGGATTTAGGGATAATTTTCACCTGATTTTTGTTTGCTTCACGAGAAACACATAACAAATGTCCCTCTAATGGACTTCACACATACACAAGCCTTTCAGTCCTCGGGAAGGCCGCCATCCATCCCAGGACTCCGTAACAGCAGCAATGGTGCCTGGTACCAGCATTTTCGAACACCAAGCAGGAAAGGGAGATGATTTCTTATGCTTTCCGAGAGGCAGCAGGGAAGGATATTTTTCAGTTGCTGTTCAAGGGCGGGACGCAGACTTTTTGAAGATGCAGCTTCAGCCTGTGGGGATCCTACTTGACTTTGAAACTACAGTAAAAGAACTCTGATAACATTTTCCTAGGGTAGTATGCTCTGACAGCGTAACTATTCTGTCTGTTCTGTTGTCATGCAAATAGGCAACACACCCATCTTTGGATACTAGTGCTAAGTATTATTTTAAATTTTTTAACTCCCAAGATCAGAGACAGATCACTGAAGTGATGTTTGTGAAAGTTGTATTCTGTGGCATCATCAATAGCATCAGATACACTGATTAGATGGCAGCAGCAGCTGTTTGACAGACTTCTGCTGGGAAATCAAATACCTCCCTGATCTAAATCGTGCTGTTCAAGAACTCTACTATGAACTTGGAGAGCCTGGCCTGAGCAGCCATACCCCAGTGGATCAGACAATGTTGGGCTGCTCTCTAGTAATATACAGGTACTAAGCTACTGTTAGGGATATTTACTCTTTCTGCTAAACCACTGTGTTCAACAGAGCAGGAAGGAAAAGCCAAGAGAAAAGGCTGGCTTGAGCTAAGCCACCTCTGAGCGAACACTTGAAGGCTGCTAAGGGACAATGCCAGGCCTGTTGGCTTCGCTGCTTGTCTGGGGAGGAGGAAGCAAAATAATCAAAGCCGATTTTGTCCAGCTAGTTTTGCTTGCAAATGGAAAAATTAAAAGGCCATGGCATTACTTTAAAAAGTAATGAAAGAGAGTGGCTCTTTGGAGAACCAGACTGAGAGGCAGGCACTTGCTGGCATGCTTGAGAAAGGGAGAAGCTGTGTGCAGGCATGTCCAGTCAGACCTGCAGGCTAAGGGACTCTGTGACAGAGACTATTAAGTCCAAGGCCAGGTCTAAGGGGGAAGAGAAGATTCATGGAAATTCTGACATCAGCAAAGGGAAAGCACCCAGAGGGATGGGGAAGAGACCAGAAGTGCAGCAAGTCCCATAACCACGACAATAGCAAACTATCTTTCAAAAAAAGGAATTTCATTCCTCTCCCAAAGCAACCTGAATCTTGGTGAAACCTTTGTTTATGCGGCTGCCAGCACTGCATGTTGAATCAGTGATTTCCATGGCTAAGAACACAACTCTCTGCAACCTGAGCAGACGGTCAGCCCTCAAGTCAGTAGCAGGCTGGCATCCCCTCTGGTTCGAGCACACGACGTACCCTGCGCGTGTTACGTACCCCAGCTTCGCATCCCGCTAGGTGACCCAAGAACAGGAAAATAGCAGGGTCCGCCAGGTGTGTTGTATGTCATGTGGGATCTAGGCATTGAATCGAGCAATGTAAGGGAAAACATTTTTCAATACTATCTCATTTCTATTAGGCTTTCACACCTGTCGCCTTCCCTGTCCGGTCACAGGTATGTAATAGCCCATTGCACCTGCAGATCTCACTACAGCTGCTGGCTTGTATGCACCAGAGTTGGTGTTTGTAAGCTGCTCCGGGATTCTCCACTGTGAAGCGGTCTATCTGCATATAAAATACGATTTCCAGTTGACTGCATAAACGTCCTCTTGTCCCAGAGGGGAGCGATGAGTCACTCCGTGCTAGTGCCTCCCGTCTGGCAGCTATGAACCCACACGTCTCCAGTGCTCCGACAGATCTAAGACAAGTTCTTCCAATGACTTATATAACAATAAAAGGAAAATGTCTCATTCAGTAATGGCAGAAATTTAGTCTGAGCTCACAGAGATCCTTACACACTGTGTGTTACGCAGACTTTCATTCAGCTGCAGGGAGATGGGCAAGGGTTATTGCATTCTTCCAGTCTGCAAAGGAGTGAAATAAAGCAGTGTAGAAGGGATTTGCACAAGGTCACCGTGCCAGTCGGGCACAAAGCCTAACAGCCCTGATTTCTAGTCCAACACGCTGCGCAGTGGATCACGAGAAGCTGCCTGTCAAAGAATCAGCATGCCACATGCATCCCAGGCCTCATTCCACCTGGGCAGGGAAATCCCAACAGGCGAGGTTACAAACCCCACAAAAAAGAAGTAGGTTTTCCTCAGGGGAAAAAGCTGGTACCTTAAGCCTTTTGGAAATCAGGAACTAGATTTCCTTGGAGCAATGCCTGCCTAGGTACCAATAGATGCACAGAAGAGTTATTATAGCAGTTCTGCTAACATCGTCATAGCAGCTATCGCAGATGTGGAATTGCTTGTACATCTACATTTTGCATTTGCTTACGGGTGCTTTTTCAGACATGGGCTTTTTTTTTGGTGGGAGGGGAGGGGGGCTGGCCTTGATATTGCTTTGGATTTTGAGATTCATAGCATGAATTTGGTGCAGTCTCCTGGCAGATCTCTTAAACTGTGATTTTCATACAAGTTCACCAGTCTGATTCCCCCATTTTCCAACTCTTGCAGAAGTTCCAGCCTGGATTCTCTTCCTGTCTCTTTTCTGGGACCATAAGTCAGGCTGATCAACACTTGACAAAGTGCTTTGAGCCCTCAGCTTAAGAGAGCACTGTAGCCATAGTTAGATGTTTCAAGAGCAGTTTCCGATCACACCTATACAAACATACCATCCCAGGAATAGTTTTTGACCAGTTTGGTTCCCCAGACTGACTCATGATCACATCAAATGAGCGCTAGAAAGCAGGACTGGGGCAGCCCCACCTAAAATTGGTTTAGATGGCCACAGCATCACGGCCATGGTGACTCTACAGTATAAGCAGAGACACTTCTCCCTTTCTTGCTTTCCCATGCCTGCCTGATGCTGCCCTCCATGACAGCATCATGGAGGCAGAAGTATTTGAGCAGTGGCACAGCAAGCTAGATCAGAGGACTGATCCAGCTGAGAAAAACAATCCAATGATAGCAAAAAAAGGAAGTATTTTTTCAGCTCCTCATGTGCCCCGATGGCACAGGGAGAGAAAAGGACCCCTTTGGCCACCAGTGCCACTGAGCAAAGTCTACGTACAATGAGTCTCCAAAGTCTCAACACAAAACGGGCCCCCGAAAGTCTGGGACTGCAGCACAGCTACTGTTGCAGCAGCCTGATACCATGAAGTCTCACCGGAGCAGCTGGGCAGCTTCATTTGGCTTTATCGAGTGGTCATTTATTCCTCTGCAAAAGGACAACAAATCAAGAAAACTGGCATGTCCTGAGGCATCAACAGAGTGTTCACTGGCACACACTAATGGTCAACTGCTTTCTCACGTGTCAAATTCACACTTCATTCATGCAGGAGCAAAAGCGCAGAATGCATTTTGGAATCAGAAAACATTTGCTTCTCTTGGTGACATCCCAGTTCGTAACTATGTGCTTGACATCTCTCAACTCCTCAGTTACCAGGGAGAAGATTTACTCCTGGCTTAAAGCTGTACTGGAGGGGAGAAGATGGGTGGTAAAAATCAGGGTTTAGGATCTAGTAACTCTTGTGGGCAGCCTAACTTTTGGAGAAGAACAAGAAGCACAGAAGTACATACCTTTAAACCACATCTCATGGGGCTTGCATCTCATCTGAGCAGCAATATATATATATTCACACATCCGTATACACATGCAGTGCTTTTGCTACATTATCTTTGCTTTAGCATTAGTTTGCTATCTGGTGTCTCACTGAAGCTGGGGCTCATTCTAGCCTCATACCTGACAAATAAGGCAGACTAACGGGCGCTGCTTTCATGGCCATGGAAAAAAAAGATGAGCGCGTTAAAGGAAATGCGGAAGGTTCCATACGCTTCTGGAGCGCTTTCCTCTCTCCTTTTGCAGGGGCTCTGATGGCCTTGCAGCACTGGAATTAGGAAATTCATTTCACACTTGATGGTCTGGTTCTGCACAGCTCCACTCACTCTTCACACCTGCATTGCAAATAAAAATGCTCACTCAGCATTTTACTTGCTAGATGAATGTTTTTCCTCTTCTGAGTTTAACCAAGGATTCAGCATGATCTACAGATGGCACCTACATTTCACAGAAAAGCATTAAATACGTAGAACTGCTTAGGTGCGGAGGAACCCTGTGGCTTACCTTCAGAGGTCTGCAGGGCTTAGGATCCCAAGGAAAGCTACAAGCACCTTGGAGAAGACTCCTAACGGGAAGAGAAACAGATCAGAGCATGAGGAAATAGGGGTGGTTCCCCCCTAGGGAGGAACAAAGCTGTAGACAGCCTTGGAAGCAACACCAGAGACTTGTACTTGATGTGGAAAGACCAGGGAAGAAAACAGAATACTCTTACTTCAATCCAGTAGATCATTTAAACATAGGTTTAGCGTGCAAGGAGGCCCAAACTTCTGCTAGGTGGGAAGAGAGATGCTGGGCTGGAACTTTGGTAGAGCAGATCCTCCAGCGGGACTCCACTGCAGAAGCCAACTGTGTCCTGGCGTAGCAGAGAAACTGGCTCTGACCACTTAAAGGAGGATTTGCCTACATGAATAAACCTGTCTGCAAATCTGCGCACGTCTTGCCATTCACCCTAACCTCCCTTGGAGTCAATGGAAATTGGTGAGGAGGGAATGCTTCTCACTCGAAAGAGAGATCTAAAGCAGCTCAGCTGAACTGTGCCCTAAAATTCCCTGCTTCTCTCCCTTGATCAAGCGAGCCTAGGGCAAATCTCTTCCATCACCTGCAGGTGTCTAATCACAGGAATCTCACAACCACAACTACCTGTGTGGCTCCCAGCAGATATTTTATCTGGTGCCCAGATTTTTATTTCTGCAATGCTCCTGACCTGTGATAGCTTTCCCTGTTTTAGCTGACAGCCTTACACCCTGCGCTGAGAGCAGAGCGAACCCGCAGCCGCAACAAGCAGTGAGAGGAACGCCAGGCAGAGGGAAGCGTTTGGTGCACGTGGCCAACACTTGCCCCCTTCCAAGGTGGCTTTTGTCACCTGTTTGCCTGCCTGATCTCTGCAGTTGCCACAGGCTAAGTGTCAGTTTGTAACAGGCTGCTGGGACAGGCACAGGCTGATTTTCAAGCCCCAACACAAGCCCCAGCCTCTGCCCATACTCACCTTGCAGAAGGCCGATGCACGCAGAGGCAAAAGGTTGGGATGGGCTGCAGAGCGGGGGCACGGGGGAGAGCTGGGGACCAGCACAAGTCTGACACCACCTCAGCAGCGAGGCGGGGGACAGGCAGAGCGGGAGTCTGCCACCATACATCCCATAATGCTTTGTGCGAGCTGCAAGTGACAAATGTAGGGCAGAGGAGGTGGCCTGCGACCCCCCCCTCCCTCCCTGAGCTGATCCTGTGCCGTGGGATGCCGGGGTATGGCAGCTGAGCCGGGCTTAGCTGCCTCCCAGGATTTAGCGTCGATGCAGCAGCATGGGCAGAAATTAGCAGAGCTGAGGGTTTTGTCTTTTGGCAGATGCCAGAAGAACCAGAGTGGCTTAGGGAAGAAAACTGATAAGCAGTTCCTTTTTTCCCCATTTCTTCAACATGAAAATGAAGTTTTAGAATTTGGAAATGGAAATTTTGATTTCTAGAAATACGTACCAGATTAGAGGCAGAGGAAATGCTAACTAAAAAGCCGATCTGTGTTATTAACTTGCTTGTTCTTTAGGCAGAGATGACACCCTGCCTGGTGTTCAAAAATACATGTTTCCAATAGTAAAGGGCTCATGGCCGTCAGTGTGCCGCCTATATTCTTATCGGCAACAGACGGCACAGCTAAGGAAAATCCTTTTCAGCAATGACCAGCTTAGCTGTGCTCTGGCGAAAAGCGTGGTGGGCACAAAATTCATACCCAAAGTCGGGCCTTTAATTCATGGTACCATATTCTCTGGAGCTGAGCAAACCCCACTTGTTTGCTTTGTAGACCCCCTGTAACCCTGAAAACCTCCAGAGCTGAATGAAGCCAAGGTCACCCTGACTTTTCTCCTCCTCCCTTTCCCCGGGGGGGTTCCGAGGCTGCATAGCATCACGCCAGCCCCTTCCCCTAAGTCTGAACGCCCGGGGCTCCTCCCGGGTGACTCAGCCGAGACGCCTGAACCCCGCTTTACCGGCCGTGCCTCTGCACACAGCGGTTCACCCCCTGTCTAGCGGGGTTCCTTCGTCCCTGCGGCTGCCTCCGCGCTAATTCCGCGGGCCCGGCCCTCTGCGGAAGGCGCAGCGGGTGTACGCGGGGTAGGGGTACGGGGTGTGTGTGTGTGTGCGCACCGCCCGGGGCGGGTGTGAGCCCCGGGGAAGCGGCGCACGGAGGGGGAGTGAACCGGCCGGGGGGTGCGTGCCTGTGCACCGAGGGGTGTGTGCATGCACAGGGGGTGTGCACCGGGGGCTGCGTGTGTGCCCCGGGGGGTGTGTGTGCGCATGCACAGGGGGTGTGCACGGGCGGGGGGGTGTGTGCGCCCCGGGGGGGCGTGTGCACGCACAGGGGGTGTGCACTGGGGGCTGTGTGTGCGCATGCAGAGGGGCTGTGCACCGGCGGGGTGTGTGTGTGCCCCGACTGTGTGTGTGCACGCACAGGGGATGTGCCCCGGCGGGGTGTGTGTGTGCCCCGGGGGTGTGTGTGCATGCACAGGGGCTGTGCACTGGCGGGGCGTGTGTGCGCCCCGGGAGGAGGCTGTGCCCTTCGGGGGGTGTACACGGAGGGGGTGTGCACCGACCAGGGGGAGCGTACACTTCGG